>JAWMAR010002104.1:0-107269 GCA_036785375.1 Leucoraja ocellata | reverse complement strand
GTGAATCTGTGGAATTCTTTGCCACAGAAGGTAGTTGAGGCCAGTTAATTGCTATATTTTATAGGTATGTTGCAAAACTACCTACAGTGGGGCTGCAGGTCTGTCCCAGCCCGTGTGCGTTATTTTGGCGCCGTTGAGAGGGGCGGGGTTTAAACGCGATTTTCCCTAGGCTATTCAAATTGAGGTTGTTCAGCCTACAAATTTGCTGACGAAAAATCGCTGCGAGGTTCTTCGCTGCGGCTATTTTTAAACTTAATTGGTTAATTTAATTGCTATAGTAGTTTAAAAATATCCTCTAAACCTGCGACTGCCGACAACGGGACGGATCTCATACAGGGGACAATGGAAGGTAGGTTGTTTATTTTTACATTAAGATGGGCTTCTTAAGATTTCTTTATACAAAGTTTATGTTGCGAGTAGCTAATTTGGGGCCCATTAAATCCCGCAGTATTTTTCTGGGCTTATGGGGTACAAATCTACCTCAACGGGAACGTTCCAAACCAGCGCGTTCCACAGGATCCCACTCAAAAGCTGATTTAAATGGCCATTAATTTACAGCAATTGAACACTATATTCCTTCCATTTGGCCTATAAATTAATGTAATTGAGATTTTAAATCATGTTTTATTGTGAATTATTTGTGAATGTTATTTGGACACTTAGGCTATTTAAAAATGTTAATCTTTTCTTAAGAATGGATAGATGTTTAGATCTAGTCATTGAAGTTTGGAATTTGCTATAAATGGGTAACTAACTAATTATATGCTTTAATTTCAGGTCATCCAAGTAAGCTTGTTTAATATTTGTTTCAGAATGCTTCAATCTATAATAACTGAAAATTTATTTCAGTTCTCTTAATGTTTAAGAAAATTATGGCCATTTCACTGTCCTCAATCACAGCTTTTGTGTTAAGTCAATGGAAAACCAATCAAGATGCCAATAGGGAGGATTCACGGCAGTGGGGTCACGACCCATGACCCGTACTGTTGCTACGCTACTCCAAATGGGATTACACGCGATGTACTGCAGGTAGACACATACTATTGTTTCCAGTGTAGCAGGCCCATAAAAACCCCACCGCTGAAATTGTCCATTTTTGTGCTGTAAATAATTATGGAAATCGGGATAAGCGTGAGAGACATTTAGCCTACTTCAGAATTCGAAAAGTGAGGAGAAATTACGGTAGATAGAAACGAGAGCTGAAGGGGACAACAACAACAACAAGAGCACAAGCGATAATTCCCAATATTTTCAATGTTTACCAAGCACTTTAGCTGCTGTTGTCCCTTCAGTTCTCGCTTCTCTATACCTTCATTTCGCTTCACGTTTGGAATTCTAAAGTTGGGTACATGTCTCTCACACTTACCCCGACTCCCACAATTTATTTCAGCGATAAGATTCACATTTTGGCGGTTTTTAACAGGTAGGAAAGTACGCATTTCTAGCATTAATAACATATACCAGAAGTGACGGATGTCTTCCAGTTGGATTTAGCGGATCCGTGCCTCTAGCCGTATGTCACAGTGACCTTCCGTGCAACCCCCCTATTCTGAGTATGAAAATGGCCATAACCTTTTTAAAACTGAATATTTATTACTCCAGCACTTTGTCTCTCTCTGTTTCTCCCTCTGTCTGTCCCTCTCTCTCTCTGTCCCTCTCTCTCTCCCACACATTGCTGGGTGAAGGGCCTGTCTCCACTTCTTCTTCTTCTACTTCTATGTAGTTTTTTTGGCGGTTGACAAACAACTTTTTAGTGCATTACCGCCACCAACTGGTATGTAGTGTGAATCAAATAACATTATAACTTATAATACTAATAACCTATATCTTTCCGAACAAATTGGTTACCCTGAGAAAAAGCGAAAAGATTTGATAGCACTTATATGAATTCTTTTGTAAAAGAATCAAATCAATCTTACTTCTTTTTGTTACCTCTTTTGCTACCTTATCTGCCATTTTGTTTCCTCTAATGCCAATGTATGCTGGTACCCATAAACATACGACTGTAAGCCCCATCATTTGAATTCTGAATAGTGTTTGTTGTATTTCAATCAAAATGTCTGGTCTACTGTCTGAATGGCTGTGCTGTAAACTCTTTATTGCTAAACTTGAATCTGAACAAATAACTGTCCTGAAAGGCCTGGTATCCTCGACCCACTGTACCGCTAACAATATTGCAATCATGTCACCTGTGTATACTGAGACCTCATTATTGATCCTCTTCCCTACTTTAATGTGAAATTCTGGTACAATAAATGCTACTCCTACTTTATCTACTGAATCTTTTGATGCATCTGTATAAATTTGACAAAGCTGTAGTATCTGTCAATGTATTCTGTATGATGAATGAATTATACATACGTTGTTTATCCTTGTTTTTCTGTTCTAATATGGTAAAGTCTGAATGAGGGTTTCGGCCCGAAACGTTGCCTATTTCCTTCGCTCCATAGATGCTGCTGCACCCGCTGAGTTTCTCCAGCTTTTTGTGTAACCTTGTAAAGTCTACTGTTGCATCTGGAAGTATCCAAGGTGGAATTGAAGGTAATGCAACCGTTGGAACCACATTTAATTGTGCGATGCTGATTTGTAATGCTCTCTGGGTCACTGTCCAACCAAAACATTTTGTTTCCCTTTTCCTTTTCCCAGCATGGTTTGACAGTAACTTGTGCTGGATGTTCTTGACTGTGGCCCTGTAGGTTAATCCAGTAATTCAATGAAAGCTGTATCCTTCTCATCTCTAGAGGCATCTCCCCCATTTCAACCTGTAATGCTGCTGTTGGAGTTGTTTTTATTGCACCTGTACATATTCTCAATGCCCGATATTGAACGTTGTCTATTTTCTTAAGAGAAGTACTTGATGCGGACCCATACACCACACAACCATAATCTAACACAGATCTAATTAACCCAGTGTATATAGTCTTCAAAGCTGTTCTATCTGCCCCCCAATCACATCCAACTAAACATCTCATTACATTAAGTATCTTCTTACATTTGTCCACTACTTTCCGAATATGAACCATCCATGTAATCCTCTCATCAAACTTGCGTGAGAGTTGACCATCTTGCTCTGCTGTACGATCTTTGATTTGACCTTGAGTGAGCATCAGGGTTTGTCCATGAAACGCGGCCCAGTTGTTGTTGTTGTTGTTGTTGCTGCAGCTTCTCTTGTCTCCACAGTCGCTGCCCGTCTGTCTCTGTCTCTGTCTCTGTCGCTGCGTCACAAGCGCCGCCGACATTTGTATCCGCCTTCACGTTTAAAACAAACCGCCATCTTGCAGCTTCGAATGGGCGGTGACGTCACGGCGCAGGCGGGCGGGCGGTGATGACGCCCCCACCCCCCCCCCCCCCCCCCCCTTCACTCGCGACATTCTCCTAACTCCACGCTTTCTCCTAAGTGGCTGGAAAGAGCAATCTCTTGAACTATATAATAATCTGCCACTGTAAACCCCTCACCAACATGGCCGCCATCAAACCCCTCACAAAGATGGCCGCCGGCTGCCGACCAATCAGCGCGCCGACCTCACCAAGATGGCCGCCGCCCGCCCCGGGATCGAGTCTCCGCATCGACCGCATGAAAATGGCGGCGGAGAAGCGGCAGGTGGTGACGTCGCTGCGGACGGAGCTGAGGTAAATAATGTTGTAAATAAACCCGGTAAATGTGGGGGAGCTGAGGTCAAACTCCACATAAACTACACGTGTGGGAAATAAAACTGGGGTCAATAATAGAAACTCACCGTCTGGAGCAGCGTCCTGATATAAAACACCAGGATATAAACATCTATCTCCCTCTCTCTGCTCTCTGTAAATAATCAATAAATCACCAAATAAACTACACGTCTGGGGAATAAACCGGTAAATCTGGTGTAATAATGTTATAAACTACACGTCTGGGGGATAAACCCGGTAAATCTGGTGTAAATAATGTTATAAACTACACGTCTGGGGAATAAACCCGGTAAATCTGGTGTAAATAATGTTATAAACTACAAGTCTGGGGATTAAACCCGGTAAATCTGGTGTAAATAATGTTATAAACTACACGTCTGGGGGAATAAACCCGGTAAATCTGGTTGTAAATAATGTTATAAACTACACGTCTGGGGAATAAACCCGGTAAATCTGTTGTAAAATAATGTTATAAACTACACGTCTGGGGATAAACCCGGTAAATCTGGTGTAAATAATGTTATAAACTACACGTCTGGGGGAATAAACCGGTAAATCTGGTGTAAATAATGTTATAAACTACACGTCTGGTAGCAATGTTACAAAATTTTGAGATTTAAAAAAATCAAGTCTGCAATTTATCCCATCAGATAAAGCATAACAATAAGTTTAATTTGACACCTTAATTCACTTTCAGATCTCAAGTAATTAAAAAGTTATGGCCATTTTCATACTCGGAAATTAGCATCTTGTACCCTATTGATTTTCTATGGACATAACAAAAAAGCTGTGATTGTGGACAGTCAAAAGCCCATAACCTTCTTAAAAATTAAGAGAAATGAATGAAATTTTCAGTTATCATAGATTGAAGCATTCTGAAACAAATATAAAATAATCTTACTTGGATGACCTGAAATTAAAGCATATAATTATAGTTACCCAATTGTAGCTAATTTCAAAACTTAAATTACTGAATCTAAACATCTATCCATTTCTTAATAAATGATTAACATTTTTAATCCCCCACACTGGATCCCTATCAGTTTGCCTACCGTAAGAACAGGAGTACGGGAGGATGCCATCTCAACGGCACTTCACTCCGCCCTCTCCCACCTCGACAACAGAGACACTTATGTAAGGAATGCTGTTCATCGATTACAGCTCAGCATTCAACACCATTATTCCATCAAAACTGATCGCCAAACTCGGTAACCTGGGCATCGACCCCTCCCTCTGCAACTGGATACTGGACTTTCTAACCAACAGACCCCAGTCTGTGAGGTTGGACAAGCACACCTCTTCAACCCTCACCCTGAACACCGGCGTTCCTCAGGGCTGTGTGCTGAGCCCCCTCCTCTACATCCCTCTTCACCTATGTACTGCACACCTGTACATGGTACTAACACCATCATCAAGTATGCAGAGATACAACGGTGATTGGCCTCATCAGCAACAACGATGAGCTGGCCTACAGGGAGGAGGTCCAGCACTTAGCAGCATGGTGCGCTGACAACAACCTGGCCCTTAACTCCAAGAAGACCAAGGAGCTCATTGTAGACTTCAGGAAGTCCAGAGGCGGCACGCACACCCCCATCCACATTAACGGACGGAGGTGGAACGTGTTTCTAGCTTCAGGTTCCTGGGAGTCAACATCTCCGATGACCTCTCTTGGACCCACAAATACCTCTACTCTGATCAAGAAGGCTCATCAGCGTCTCTTCTTCCTGAGAGGAGACTGAAGAAGGTCCATCTGTCTCCTCAGATCCTGGTGAACTTCTACCGCTGCACCATCGAGAGCATCCTTACCAACTGCATCACAGTATGGTATGGCAACTGCTCTGCTCCGACCGGAAGGCATTGCAGAGGGTGGTGAAAATTGCCCAACGCATCACCGGTTCCACGCTCCCCTCCATTGAGTCTGTCCAAAGCAAGCGCTGTCTGCGGAGGGCGCTCAGCATCGCCAAGGACTGCTCTCACCCCAACCATGGACTGTTTACCCTCCTACCATCCGGGAGGCGCTACAGGTCTCTCCGTTGCCGAACCAGCAGGTCGAGGAATAGCTTCTTTCCGACGGCTGTCACTCTACTAATCAACGTACCTCGGTGACTGCCATTCCACCCACCCCCCCCCCCCCCCCCCCCCCCCCCCGGACACTAATTATTTTTTTCTATTCAAATCGTTTGCTATGTCGCTCTTCAAGGGAGATGCTAAATGCATTTCGTTGTCTCTGTACTGTACACTGACAATGACAATTAAAATTGAATCTGAATCTGAATCTGAATCTAAATAGCCCAAGTGTCCAAATAATATTCACAAATAATTCACAATAAAACATGATTTTAAATCTCATTTACATCAATTTATAGGCCAAATGGAAGGAATTTAGTGTTCATTTGCTGTAAATTAAAGTCAATTTAAATCGGCTTTCTAGTGGGTTCCTGTGAACGCGCTGGTTTAGAACGTTCACATTGCGCTGGATTTGTGCCCTCAAGTGCCCAGAAAAATACTGCGGGATATAAAGAGCCCAAAATGAACTACTCGCTATAGAAAACTTTATATGCAGGGTTATATACAAGCCCCATTTAATGTAAAAATAGGGTACATACCTTTAATTGTTTGCTTTATAAAACCCTGGGGCTGCGAGAGGTTGCGGAGTGAGAGAGTGATTTTTAAACTACTATAAATATTATACACGGCCATAAAAACTAATAATACCTTTTGCGACGGGGTCTTTCAGCGATTTTCAGTTAATGATTTACTAGGCTGAACATTTTCGATTGGAGCAGCCTAGTAAAAATCGCGTTTTAAACCCGCCCCTCTAAACAGCGCCAAAATCACACACACGGGGTGGGGGCAGATGCTCAGCCACGATTCAGGTAGGTTTTGTAACATACCTACGTCTGGTGGATAAACCCGGTAAATCTGGTGTAAATAATGTTATAAACTACACGTCTGGGGAATAAACCCGGTAAATCTGGTGTAAATAATGTTATAAACTACACGTCTGGGGGAATAAACCCGGTAAATCTGGGGTAAATAATGTTATAAACTACACGTCTGGAGGAATAAACCCGGTAAACCTGGGTAAATAATGTTATAAACATACAGGACAGCAGAATAAACCCGGTCTTAGGAAAAATTGGGGTAAATAATGTTACAAACTACACGTCTGGAGGATAAACACAGTAGATCTGGTGTAAATAATGTTATAAACTACACGTCTGGGGGAATAAACCCGGTGAATCTGGATAAATAATGTTATAAACTACACGTCTGGGGGATAAATCCGGTAAATCTGGTGTAAATAATGTTATAAACTACACGTCTGGGGGATAAACCTGGTAAATCTGGTGTAAACTGGGGTAAATAATGTTATAAATTACACAGGACAGCGGAATAAACCCAGTAAATCTGGGGTAATTAATCTTATAAACTACACGTCTGGGGGAATAAACCCGGTAAAACTGGGTAAATAATGTTATAAACATAGAGGACAGCAGAATAAACCCGGTCTTAGGAAAAACTGGGGTAAATATTGTTATAAACTACACGTCTGGGGGATAAACCCAGTAAATCCGGTATATAATAATGTTATAACTACACGTCTGGGGGATAAACCCGGTAAAACTGGGGTAAATAATGTTATAAACACACAGGGGAGCGGAATAAACTGGGCTGTGAAGTCGTTCCCAAAACATCCGACCCCGACCCCTCGGTAAAATAATTCTAAATCTGCTGTGACGACATTACACAAGTTGACATTTCATAAGAGCCACATGAATCATCAACCTGCCTTTTAAACCCATGTCCATAAAGGTTTGAGTGTAACGGTTGTAGCTGTGCTATTGTGGCTTTTGTTAATGTTTATTCTTGAAATAAAAACCATAATTCATTATGCTCAAAGAAAACAAAATGACATAAAGGACCGGGACAAAATTAATATTGCATTGAATAAAGTAACAATTATAAAAGCATTACTCCAAAATTTATTAAACTAAGACCACAGGTATGAGCTAAATGGATAAATTATGACAAAAGAAAATCTCATGTGCAATAGAAATTAGAAGTAAATGCCTAGGTAGTTAAGTTTGCTACAAAAGTACATACCTAAAATGTATTAGTAACGTCTGAGGAACAGAATTGCTTCTGTCAGAGGAGAGAGAGAGTGTGTAAGGAGGGAGGAGAGGGGTGAGAGGCTGGAGGTGGAAAGGGGGTGAAGTGAGTAACGGGGGGAAGCAGGGAGCAATGGGAGGGGGGAGTGGGTTTGGTGCCGAGGGGGATCAATGGGGGGGGCGGAGAACTGGGGGTGAGAGAGAGGGGTCAAGTGAGCCAAGGAAGGGGGTAGGGAGCCAGGTGGGGGTGGGTTCACATTGTTTGGGGGTGGGGAGGAGGGGGGGGGGAGCAAAGGGGGGAAGTAGCAGGAGACGCCAGGAGTAAGGAGCAGGCGGCGGCAGGGTTAAGGGACAGAGAGTCACAGGGAGGAGGTCACATTGTTTGGGAGGGGAGGGTGTTGCAGTTTAGGAAGTGAAACCAGGGCAGGGTCTTCACTATGAATGGCGGGGCGCTGGGAGAATGTGTGGAGCCGAGGGATCTAGCAGTGCAGGTACGAGTTGGGCCGAAGGTGATGACATTACACAAGTTGCATTTCATAAGAACCACATGAATCATCAAGCTGCCTTTTAAACCCATGTCCATAAAGGTTGAGTCTAACTGTTGCAGCTGTGCTATTGTGGCTTTTAGTTAATGTTTATTCTTGAAATAAAAACATAATTGATTATGCTAAAAGAAAACAAAATGACAGAAAGGACCGTGACAAAATTACAATTCCATTGAATAAAGTAACAATTATAAAAGCATTACTCCAAATTTATTAAACTAAGACCACAGGTATGAGCCAAATGGCTAAATTTTGACCAAAACAAATCTGATATGCAATAGAAATTAAAAGTAAATGCATAGGTAGTTAATTTTGCTACAAAGGTACAACCTAAAATTTATTAATGACGTCGGAGGAACAGAATTGCTTCTGTCAGAGAGAGGGAGAGAGAGAGAGTGTGTGCGTACGGAGGGAGGAGAGGGGTGAGAGGCTGGAGGTGGAAAGAGGGTGAAGTGAGTAGCGGGGGGAAGAAGGGAGCAAAGGGAGGGGGAGGGATTCAAGGGGAGTGGGTTTGGTGCCGAGGGGGATGAATGGGGGGTCTGGGAACTGGGGGGGGGGGGGAGGGGAGAGAGGGGTAAAGTGAGTCATAGAAGGGGGTAGGGAGCATGGTGAGGGTTCACATTGTTTGGGGGTGGGGAGGACGGGGAGGGAGCAAAGGGGGGCAACGAGCATTAGGCAGCAGGGGTAAGGGACAGGGAGCCACAGGAAGGAGGTCACATTGTTTGGGGGTCGAGAGGGTGTTGCAGTTTAGGAAGTCATACCAGGGCAGGATCTTCACTGTGAATGGTGGGGCGCTGGGGCAATAGACAAGAGACAATATGTGCAGGAATAGGCCATTTGGCCCTTTGAGCTAGCACCGACATTCAATGTGATCATGGCTGATCATCCCAAATCAATACCGCGATCCTGCCTTCCCCCCATATCTCTTGACTCCGCGATATTTAAGAGCCCTATCTAGCTCTATCTTAAATGTATCCACTGAACCGGCCTCCACCGCCGTCTGAGGCAGAGAATTCCACAGACTCACAACTCTCTGAGGAAAAAGTGTTTCCTTGTCTCTGTTCTGAATGGCTTACCCCCTTATTCTTAAACTGTGTGGCCCCCGGTTCTGGACTCCCCCAACATCGGGAACATGTTTCCTGCCTCTAGCGTGTCCAAACCCTTAACAATCTATATATGGTTCAATAAGATCCCATCTCATCCTTCTAAACTACAGAGTGTACAAGCCCAGCTGCTCCATTCTCTCAGCATATGACAGTCCCCCACATCCCGGAATTAACCTGGTGAATCTACGCTGCTATCCCTCAATAGCAAGAATGTCCTTCCTCAAATTAGGGGACCAAAACTGCACACAATACTCCAGGTGTGGTCTCATTAGGACTCTGAACTCTGAGCCTTGCGGAATGTGTAGAGCCGAGGGATCTAGGAGTGCGGGTACGAGTTGGGCCGAAGGGCCCTGTTTCCAACACTGTATCATTCCATGACTCTATGACGAAGTGCTGGAGTAACTCAGCGGGTCAGGCAGCATCTGTGGAGAAGATAGACACAAAGTGCTGGAGCAACTCAGCAGGCCAGGCAGCATCTGTGGAGAGAGGAATGGGTGAAATTTTGGGTCGACACCCTTCTTTGGTTTAGATCAGTTTAGAGTTGCAGTGCGGAAACAACAGGCCTTTCGGCCCATGGGGTCTGCGCCGACCAGCGATCACCCCGTACACTAGCATTATCCCCACGCACATTGGGGACAATTTAGTTATTTTGTGGAGGCCGATTAATTTACAACTTTACCGCTGCGCCAGTGTGCAGCGCAGAATTATATAACGGTTTCCTCCGCCATAAACGCCCCCAATATGTGCTAGGAATGTCCTGTTTGCCAGCTTGTTGATCCTCTGTGTTCCCCTCCTGCAGTGTTTAGGAGTCGTTACTGTGGATGGAGAGACGGGAACATGAGCGGCCATTGAGGGCGGCCAGGGTGCCGGTGAGCCCCCCATCTGTTCGGTGTGCGGGCCGGGCTTCAAGGGCTGATCTTCGATGGAGGACCACATGACAGGGCACAACAAGGAGAAGCGTTATGAGTGCGACGTCTGTGGCAAGGCCTGGCAGAGCCCGAGCCGGCTGGAGACCCACCGTCGGGAGCACACGATAGAACGCCCCTTCAACAGCCACAGAGTGCGGCAAGAGCTTCAAGAGGGCGGATCTGCTGAAGGCCCACCGGCGGGTGCACACGGGCGAGAAGCCCTATGGCTGCTCCACATGTGGCGAGAGCTTTACCCAGTTGTCGGGGCTGTGGGAGCACCAGCGGGTGCACAGCAGTGAGCGGCCCTTCACCTGCCCCGACTGCGGCAAAGGCTTCAAGTCGTCCAAGGAACTGAAGGTGCACAGGCGCGTGCACACCGGAGAAAGTCCCTACACATGCAGCAACTGCAGCAAGGGCTTCACCCAGTCTAGTCACCTGCTGGTGCACCAGCGCACCCACACTGGCGAGTGTCCCTACACCTGTGCCCAGTGCGGCAAGGGCTTCACCCACTCCAGCAACTTGCTGAGGCACCAGCGCACCCACACCGGCGAGCGCCCCTACACCTGCGCCCAGTGCGGCAAGGGATTCACCCAGTCTGGTCACCTGTTGGTGCACCAGCGCACCCACACCGGCGAGCGTCCCTACACCTGCGCCCAGTGCGGCAAGGGCTTCACCCAGTCTAGTCACCTGCTGGTGCACCAGCGCACCCACACCGGTGAGCGTCCCTACACCTGCGCCCAGTGCGGCAAGGGCTTCACCCAGTACAGGAGCCTGTTGGTGCACCAGCGCATCCACACAGGCGAGCGCCCCTTCACCTGCGCCCGGTGCGGCAAGGGCTTCACCCGCTCTGACTGCCTGCTGGTGCACCAGCGCACCCACACCGGCGAGCGTCCTTTCACCTGCGCCCAGTGCGGCAAGAGCTTCACCCAGTCCACCAATCTGCAGCAGCATGAGCACACCCACACCGGCGAGCGTCCCTACACCTGCGCCCAGTGCGGCAAGGGCTTCACCCGCTCTGACTGCCTGCTGGTGCACCAGCGCATCCACACCGGCGAGCGTCCTTACACCTGCGCCCAGTGCGGCAAGAGCTTCACCCAGTCCAGCAGCCTGCCGCAGCACCAGCGCACCCACAACCGGTGAGCGTCCTACACCTGCACCCAGTGCGGCAAGGGCTTCACCCAGTCCGGCACCCTGTTGTCTCACCAGCGCACCCACATCGGCGAGCGCCCCTACACCTGTGCCCAGTGCGGCAAGGGCTTCACCCACTCCGGCAGCCTGCAGCAGCACCAACGCACCCACACCGGCAAGCGCCCCTACACCTGTGCCCAGTGCGGCTTCACCAACTCCACCCGGCTGCTGTCCCACCAGCGGGTGCACGCCGGCGACCGTCCAGTCCCCAGCCCGGTGTGTGGAGAGCACTTTGCCACGGCCTCCCACACCCCGTCTCACCAGCACATGCACACCAGTGGCCCACCCTACGACTGCCCGTACTGTGGTGAGTCGTTTGACAGCTCGCGGGGGTTGCGGCAGCACCGGCGGACCCACGTCGGCGAGCAGCTGCTCCCACTGTGACAAGAGAGCATGGGGGCTGTGGGAGCAACAGCAGATACACACCGGAAAGAGACCCTTTGTGTGCGCTGAGTGTGGCAAGGGTTTCACCCGCATGTCCAGCCTGTGGCAGCACCGGCGTACCCACAGCGGTGAGCATCCCTTCCCCTGCCCGTCCTGTGATAAGGGCTTCACCGGCCTTGATCACCTTCTGGAGCACCGGCGAGTCCACACCGGCCTGCGCCCCTTCACTGCCCACTCTGTGGCAAGGCCATAGCCTGCTCCTCCAGCCTGCTGGCACACCGCCAACGTGGATAGGTAGGCACTGTTTATGTAGACACAAAATGCTTGAAGGAATGGGCAACGTTTCTAGTCGAGACCCTCCTCAGTCTCGACCCGAAATGTCACTCAGTCCTTCTGTCCAGAGATGCTGCCTGTCCCACTGAGTTACTCCAGCATTTTGTGTCCTTTTTTGTAAACTAGCATCTGCAATTCCTTGTTTTTAAACCATTCTGGTTAACCATCGCTGCACCTTCCCCAAAGCCTCCACATTAGTCCTTTAATGGAGTCACCAGAACTGTATGCAATACTGCAAATGCTTCCTGAACAATGTCCCTTAAAGCTGCACATATATATTTATCTCCTTATCTCACATCCTTTTATCTCCTTATTTTCCCTCGCCTCTGTCACTTCACTCATCTGCCGATCACCCCTTCATCTGTCAACATAATGTCAGTCTGAAGAAGGGTCCTGACCCGAAATGTCACCTATCAATGTTCTCCACAGATGCTGCCTGACCCGCTGAGTTACTCCAGCACTCTGAAACGTCACCTATCTGTTCCATACAGCACCAATAACACAGTGAACACAGTATTCTCCAATTTGAGGAGACTCTCCCCTCATCCAAATGAAATCCTGGAGTCTATCACGACCCCAATTTTTTTTTCCAGCTCCCCCACCTCCCCACGACTCCATGAGTCCATAGAAATGTCCAGACCCGACACGTTGCCTGGCCATTCCCCTCCAAAGTCCCGGTAAAACTCAGCGGGTTGCCCATCCGTAGTGGGAAACGGATGGAGAAGTGTTCCTAATATAAGCCCGCCTTGGCCTTGTCGAGGAGCAGACAAGCAACAGTACCAGCATCTTCTCATTCATACTGTACCCAAATGAAAATGCAAAAGTGAGCCAAGCTGCACGTAGCCGACGGCTCACAGTACCAGCTGGCTGCCACTGGCCCAAACACTTAAAAAGATTTTAAAGTGTGTTTTAAAAAAAAATAAAGTCTTGACGCATTTGTGCCTTGCCTAACAAACAAAGCAAGTTTTTCCTGGCCTGGCTGTGTTCTTCGGAATTCTTCAGAATTCATGTTGTGTTATCAATAATGAAATAAAATGCCAGCCTTCTCAGGAAATGATGATGATGGCGGGACTGACATATGTTGAAAGAATGGGTCGACTGAGTTTGTATTCACTGGAATTCAGAAGGATGAGCGGGTATCCTATAGAATCGTATAAAATGAGTGGGAGATTGGACAGGGTAGATGCAGGAAACATGTTCCCCATGTTGGGGAAATACAGAACTGTTATCCATTTCTTTAGAAAAGATTTAACATTTTTAATTAGCCCAAGTGTCTAAATAACATTCACACAAGAATTCACAATATAGCATGATTTTTAAATCTCATTATCGTGGATATATGGGCCAAACTAGAATGCGTGTTTGTGGGGGGGGGGGGGTGTTTGCAACATCACACTCACACTAACCACCCCCCAAACACATAGCTGGGTGGTGGGGGTGAGGGGAGACGGGGTGGGGAGGGGGAGGAGGAAATGGGAGAGATTTGGGAGGGAGAGCAAAGCGGGGTAGAGGGAGTGAGAGGGGGATGGGAAGAGGGAGGAGATGGGGAGTGGGAGGAGAGTGGGGAGGGCAGGAAGAGGGGTAGGGGGTGGGAGAGGGGTAGCGGGGAGTGGTGCAAGAGAGAGGAAGGGGGTAGGAGGAGATGGGGTGAAGGGTTGGAGGGGGAGAAAGGGTGTGAGGGGAGGAGGGAGACGGGTGGGAGGGAAGGAGGGAGAGGGGTGAGGAGAGAGGGAGATGGAGAGGAGGGAAGGGAGGATGAGAGTGGGGTGGGGAGGGGGAGAGGGGTGGGAGAAGGTGAGAGAGGGAGGGGAAGGAGGAGTGAGAAGGGGAAGGGGAGAAAGGGGGAAGAGTGTGGAGGGAGGGGAGAGTGGTAGGGGGCGGGGGAAGAGTGATGGGAGGCAGAGAGGGGTAGGGGGAGAGAGGGGAAATAGTGGCGAGGGAGAGGGAGGGGTGGGGGGAGATAAGGAAGAATGCGGAGGGCGAGTAGGGAAGGAGGAGGAGGAGGGTGAAGAGTGTGGAGGGAGGGGGAGAGTGGGAGGGTGGAAGAGGGACAGGGGGAGTGGTGGAAGTGGGACAGGGGAGGGGGAAAGAGGAATGGGGTAGGTGCAGGAAGATTGCTCCCGATGTTGGGGAAGACCGGGCCAAGGGGTCACAGCTTAAGGATAAGGGGGAAATCCTTTAAAACCGAGATGAGAAGAACTTTTTTCACACAGAGAGTGGTGAATCTCGAATTCTCTGCCGCAGAGGGTGGTCGAGGTCAGTTCATTTGCTATATTTAAGAGGGAGTTAGATGTGGCCCTTGTGGCTAAGGGGATCAGGGGGTATGGAGAGAAGGCAGGTATGGGATACTGAGTTGGATGATCAGCCATGACCATACTGAATGGCGGTGCAGGCTCGAAGGGCCGAATGCCCTACTCCTGCACCTAATTTCTGTTTCTATGTAAAAAGCATGAATTTACAGCAGCTGCATTTTGATTGACACCGTGTGGTCGACGCGTTCCCCCGCCTCCACCCGGGATCCGAGCGTGTGTGTGTGTGTGGGCGGGGCCAGAGCGCGTGTGTGGGCGGGGTCAGAGCGCGGGGGCGGCGCCGCTTGAAACGGCTGCGGGCAACGGCGCGAGGCCCAGTGACGTCACCCCCCCCCCACCAACTGTCAACGATCCCGCACTCCATCAGCCGTTGACGCCCGTTATTTCCCGCCCTCCCGCTCGCGTTTCCAGAACGTTCTTCCCCAACGGCCGTTCATTCGGACTTCGCTTCTCCACAACGATCACCTCCCTCCAGCAGCCACACAGCCGTCGCCTCACCTGGAGCCTGGACTCTGCACTGGGCCTGAAGCCTCCACGCTGCTCACTCCCACTCTCCTGGGTTTCACTGCGCTGGTTCCTAGTGTTAGTCTGTCCAGCCTTCTTAACCCCAGTGGCTGGTCCACTGAGTCTTCCCCATCCCCCTCTAACTATGTCACCCCTGCATTTACCCACCCACACTGCAGCCCTCTCACCCCCTGACCACCCACCACCCACACATCGCCTCGCCCCCAGTCCACCCACCTGCCTTCCGCCGGCCCCAATCCCCATCCCTGCCGGGTGTTCACCATCCCCCCGACCTCCCCCACACCGAACGGTCTGTCCTCAGCAGAGGTCTTACCTTAGTCCCCCTCCGTCCCCACCTCAATGTAGCAATGTTACAACATTTGGGGATTTTAAAAATTAAGTCTGTAATTTATCCCATCAGATAAAACATAAAAAGAAGTTTAATTTGTCACCTAATTCACTTTCATATATTTCAGTATTATAAAAGTTATGGCAATTTTCATACTCGGAAATTAGCATCTTGTACCCTATTACTTTTCCATTGAGTTAACACCAAAGCTGTGATCGAGGACAGTCAAAAGCCCATAACTTTCTTAAAAATTAAGAGAACTAAAAGAAATGTTGTTATTATTCATTGAAACATTCTGAAACAAATATGAAACAATCTTACTTGGATGACCAGAAATTAAAGCATATAATTTAGGTATGTTGCAAAGCGTTCCTGAAGCGTCGTTGAAAATCTGCCCCAGCCCGTGTGCTCGATTTTGGCGCCGTTTAGAGGGGGGCGGGATTAAAACGCGGTTTTCTCTAGGCTGTTCAAATCGAGTTTGTTCAGCCTAGTTAATTATTAACGAAAATTCGCGTAGGTTCCCTCACATGAGCTATTATTAGTTTAACGAGTTTTTCCTAAGTGCTATAGTAGTTTAAAAATTAACCTCTAAACCCCCGACGGCTCGCAACTAGCTGGGTCTATAGAGCAGAAATCTGAAGGGCAGCAGTATATTTTTACATTAAAAAGGGCTTCTTAAGATCACTTTATACAAAGTTTAATATTGCGAGTAGCTAATTTCGGGCCCATTATATCCCGCAGTATTTTTCTGGGCATTTGAGGCACAAATCTAGCGCAATGTGAACGTTCTAAACCAGCGCGTTCACAGGATCCCACTAGAATGCCGATTTAAATGGACTTTAATTTATAACACTAAATTCCTTCCATTTGGCCTATAAATTGATGTAAATGAGATTTTAAAATCATGTTTTATTGTGAATTATTTGTGAATATTATTTGGACACTTAGGCTATTAAAAAATGTTAATCATTTATTAAGAAATGGATAGATGTTTAGATCTAGTCATTGAAGTTTGAAATTAGCTACAAGTGGGTAACTAACTAATTATATGCTGTAATTATGGGTGATGTTTTGGGTCGAGACTGATAGAAGGGTCTTGACCCGAAACCTCACCCATTGCTTCTCTCCAGAGATGCTGCTGGTCCCGCTGAGTTACTCCAGCATTTTGTGTCCATCTTCAATGTTGTTGGCCCTTTGTTGGGAGTAGATCCGGACCGCAGCGGCCGTGAGCCCCAGACCAAGTTCGGCGATCGTTTGCCTCCTGCTGCTGTTGTTAGAGGTGAGAGTTGCGTCGCGCCAGGGTCTTGTGCCTGTCCCACTTTGGCCGTCAGTTACGCAACGAAGTTGGCGCGCGAAGATTCCGTTCACTACAAAATATCGGAGCTCCGTGTGATATCGCGCACAACTCCATTCCCCTCCACGATTCTCAGTTGAACCGGCCCCGCGCGGCCACACGATTTCCGTGCGCCTCAACGCGACAAAGAGGTGGTGTAATTTGCGTGCCAAGGACACGTAAGATTATTAAGGGTTTGGACACGCTAGAGGCAGGGAATATGTTCCCGGTGTTGGGGAATCCAGAACCAGGGGCCACAGTTTGAGAACGGAGAGGAGGAAACACTTTTTCACAAAGTTGTGAGTCTGTAATTCTCTGCCTCAGGTGGAGGCCGGTTCTCTGGATACTTTCAAGAGAGAGCTAGATAGGGCTCCCAAAGATCGTGGAGTCAGGGGATATGGGGAGAAGGCAGGTACGAATTAGAATCAGAATAGTACTTTATTTGCCAAGTATGTTTTGCAACATACAAGGAATTTCATTTGCCAAGTCAGTCATATAAATAAAAAGCAACAGATCACCCAAAACACATTTTCACATAAACATCCACCGCAGTGGCCCCCCTCACATTCCTCATTGTGATGGAAGGCGAAATAAAGTTGAAGTCTCTTCCCTTTGTTCATCTGCGGTCGGGGGCCTCGAGCCCCCGTTGATGGGATGATCTTGACTGCCATAGCCAGCGGCGTTTTGACCCTCCAGGTCGAGGCGATCAAGGTCCCGCATCGGGGGGATGTCAACTCCCCGGCGCTGGACGATCGAACATCACGTCGAGCCTTCTGTGATGTTGGAGATCCCGACTCGGCCTCTCTCGAGACATAGAAACATAGAAAATAGGTGCAGGAGTATGCCATTCGGCCCTTCGAGCCTGCACCAACATTCAATATGATCATGGCTGATCATCCAACTCAGTATCACACTCCCTGCCTTCTCTCCATACCCCCTGATCCCTTTAGCCACAAGGGCCACATCTAACTCCCTCTTAAATATAGCCAATGAACTGGCCTCAACTACCTTTTGCGGGAGAGAATTCCAGAGATTCACCGCTCTCTGTGTGAAAAATGTTTTCCTCATCTCGATCCTAAAAGATTTCCCCCTTATCCTTAAGCTGTGACCCCTTGTTCTGGACTTCCCCAACATCGGGAACAATCTTCCTGCATCTAGCCTGTCCAACCCCTTAAGAAATTTGTACGTTTCTATAAGATCCCTCCTCAATCATCTAAATTCTAGCGAGTACAAACCAAGTCTATCCAGTCTTTCTTCATATGAAAGTCCTGACATCCTAGGCATCAGTCTGGTGAACCTTCTCTGTACTCCCTCTATGGCAAGAATATCTTTCCTCAGATTAGGAGACCAAAACTGTATGCAATAGTCCAGGCGTGGTCTCACCAAGACCCTGTACAACTGCAGTAGAACCTCCCTGCTCCTATACTCAATCAAAGACGGCGAGCCCTTGATGGTAAGTCCGCGGTGGCCGCGGTTGGAGCGATCCCAGGCAAGGATTCAGCTCCGATATTAAGTCCGTGCCCCGCGGTGGGGCTCACCACAGTCCGAGGCGGCCTCCAGCTCCATCGATGGAAGGCAGCAGAGCGCCCGGGGAATGCGATGTGAAAATCAATTGTATCTACGGCAAGGTAAGAACCTGAAAAGAATGTTTCTCCCGATCCCCCCCCCCCCCCCCCCCCCCACACACACACATACACACACACGATAAACAGAAGAACATGAAAATACTCACTAAATTAACAAACACTAAAACATTTAAAAGTTTGTAAAAACGAACAGTCCGCTGGCGGAGCAGCCATCGTACGGCGCTCCTGGTGGTAAAGGTACTGATTGTGGATGGTCAGTCATGGTCACATTGAATGGCGGTACTAGCTCTAATGGCCGAATGGACTACTGCTGCTATTGATGTTCCCTGTGTGAGGAGAGGGAGCATTAGGTCCCAACGCAGTCAGATTACTTGGTGTGAGAGTCTGCATTGTGGAGACTCCAGGCCCGGTGCTGAGCCTCGGACTGTGGTAAAGCGAGAGCTGCGGTCCACCGGTGAGCGGTGGAGTGGCCAGGACCGGCAGAGTAGCTGCTCGAGGCCTGCGGGGAGTGGAATGGCACGCGGGCCAAGTGTCGAAATGCCAGTCAGCGGATGAACGGGAAGATAGCGAGGATCAGCGGCTCCGGCGAGGCAGCGAGGGTTGGTGGTGTCGGTGAAGGTCGGCTACATTCCATTCCATTTAACCCTCAAGCTGGCAAACACCCGTTCCCCTTGCTCCCCAAAGCTGGGATCATGACAAAAGTCTACTCCTGGCGATCCCTGGAAGCGGCGACGTGATGCGCTGTGTGATGCATCGGGCGACAATTCTGTCAACATGTTGGACGTCGACAGAAGCAAATAGCGAGCGACATAGTCTGACACACGAGCGAACGAACACCCCCAACCTGGCAAACTCCCATTCCCCAAGCTGGCAAACTCCCACACTCCCATTCCCCAACTCCCAAACTCCCATTCCCCAAGCTGGCAAACTCCCATTCCCCAACCCCCAAAGTCCCATTCTCCAACTCACAAACTCCCATTCCCCAAGCTGGCAAACACCCAAACTCCCATTCCCCAACTCCCAAATTCCCATTCCCCAAGCTCGCAAACTCCCATTCCCCAAGCTGGCAAACTCCCATTCCCCAACTCCCAAACTCCCATTCCCTAAGCTGGCAAACTCCCATTCCCCAACCCACAAAGTCCCATTCTCCAACTCACAAACTCCCATTCCCCAACTCCCAAACTCCCATTCCCCAAGCTGGCAGGCTCCCATTCCCCAACCCCCAAAGTCCCATTCTCCAACTCCCAAACTCCCATTCCCCAACTCCCAAACTCCCATTCCCCAACTCCCAAACTCCCATTCCCCAACCCCCAAACTCCCATTCCCCAAATCCCAAACTCCCATTCCCCCACCCCCAAAGTCCCATTCCCCAAGTCCCAAATTCCCATTCCCCAACTCCCATTCCCCCATTCCAAAACTCCCAAACTCCCATTACCCAACTACTATTCACCAAGCTGGCAAACTCCCATTCCCCAACTCCCAAACTCCCATTCCCCAAATCCCATTCCCCAAGCTGGCAAACTCCCATTCCCCAACTCCCAAACTCCCATTCCCCAATTCCCGAACTCCCATTCCCCATGCTGCAAACTCCCATTCCCCAACCCCCAAACTCCCATTCCCCAACTTCCAAACTCCCATTCCCAAGCTGGCAAGCTCCCATTCCCCAGGCTGCATACTCCCATTCCCCAACTCGCAAACTCCCATTCCCCAAGCTGGCACACTCCCATTTCCCAACTCCCAAACTCCCATTCCCCAACTTCCAAGCTCCCATTCCCCAAGCTGGCAAACTCCCATTCCCCAAGCTGGAAAACTCCCATTCCCCAACTCGCAAACTCCCATTCCCCTACTCCCAAACTCCCATTCCCCAAATTCCAAGCTCCCATTCTCCAAGCTGGCAAACTCCCATTCGCCAAGCTGGAAAACTCCCATTCCCCAACTCCCAAACACCCATTCCCCCAACTCCCACACTCCCATTCCCCAACTCTCAAACTCCCATTCCCCAACTCCCAAACTCCCATTCCCCAAGCTGGTAAACTCCCATTCCCCAACTCCCAAACTCCCATTCCCCAAGCTCGCAAACTCCCATTCCCCAACTCCCACACCCATTCCCCAACACCCAAACTCCCATTCCCCAACTCCCAAACTCCCATTCCCCAAGCTCGCAAACTCCCATTCCCCAAGCTGGTAAACTCCCATTCCCCAACTCCCAAACTCCCATTCCCCAAGCTGGCAAACTCCCATTCTCCAACCTCCAAAGTCCCATTCTCCAACTCACAAACACCCATTCCCCAACTCCCAAACTCCCATTCCCCAAGCTGGCAAGCTCCCATTCCCCAACCCCCAAAGTCCCATTCTCCAACTCCCAAACTCCCATTCCCCAACTCCCAAACTCCCATTCCCCAACTCCCAAACTCTCATTCCCCAACCCCAAAAGTTCCATTCCCCAACTCCCAAACTCCCATTCCCCAACCACCAAAGTCCCATTCCCCAACTCCCAAACTCCCATTCCCCCACCCCCAAAGTCCCATTCCCCAACTCCCAAATTCCCATTCCCCAACTCCCATTCCCCCATTCCCCAACTCCCAAACTCCCATTCCCCAACTCCCATTCCACAAGCTGGCAAACTCCCATTCCCCAACTCCCAAACTCCCACTCCCCACCTCCCATTCCCCAAGCTGGCAAACTCCCATTCCCCAACTCCCAAACTCCCATTCCCCAAGCTGGCAAACGCCCATTCTCCAACCCCCAAAGTCCCATTCTCCAACTCACAAACTCCCATTCCCCAACTCCCAAACTCCCATTCCCCAAGCTGGAAAGCTCCCATTCCCCAACCCCCAAAGTCCCATTCTCCAACTCCCAAACTCCCATTCCCCAACTCCCAAACTCCCATTCCCCAACTCCCAAACTCCCATTCCCCAACCCCCAAAGTCCCATTCCCCAACTCCCAAACTCCCATTCCCCAACCACCAAAGTCCCATTCCCCAACTATCAAACTCCCATTCCCCCACCCCCAAAGTCCCATTCCCCATCTCCCAAATTCCCATTCCCCAACTCCCATTCCCCCATTCCCCAACTCCCAAACTCCCATTCCCCAACTCCCATTCCCCAAGCTGGCAAACTCCCATTCCCCAACTCCCAAACTCCCACTCCCCACCTCCCATTCCCCAAGCTGGCAAACTCCCATTCCCCAACTCCCAAACTCCCATTCCCCAAGCTGGCAAACTCCCATTCCCCAACTCCCAAACTCCCATTCCCCAACTCCCGAACTCCCATTCCCGAACTCCCATTCCCCAACTCCCATTCCCCAAGCTGGCAAACTCCCATTCCCCAACTCCCAAACTCCCATTCCCCAAGCTCGCAAACTCCCATTCCCCAACTCCCACACTCCCATTCCCCAACACCCAAACCCCCATTCCCCAACTCCCAAACTCCCATTCCCCAAGCTCGCAAACTCCCATTCCCCAAGCTGGTAAACTCCCATTCCCCAACTCCCAAACTGCCATTCCCCAAGCTGGCAAACTCCCAATCTCCAACCCCCAAAGTCCCATTCTCCAACTCACAAACTCCCATTCCCCAACTCCCAAACTCCCATTCGCCAAGCTGGCAAGCTCCCATTCCCCAACCACCAAAGTCCCATTCTCCAACTCCCAAACTCCCATTCCCCAACTCCCAAACTCCCATTCCCCAACTCCCAAACTCCCATTCCCCATCCCCCAAAGTCCCATTCCCCAACTCCCAAACTCCCATTCCCCAAGTCCCATTCACCAGCTGGCAAACTCCAATTCCCCAAGTGGGCAAACTCCCATTCCCCAACTCCCATTCCCCAAGCTGGCAAACTCCCTTTCCCCAAGCTGGCAAACTCCCATTCCCCAACTCCCAAACTCCCATTCCCCAACTCCCAAACTCCTATTCCCCAACTCCCAAACTCCCATTCCCAAACTCCTATTCCCCAACTCCCAAACCCCCATTCCCCAAGCTGGCAAACTCCCATTCCCCAACTCCCCAACTCACATTCCCAAAGCTGGCAAACTCCCATTCCCCAAGCTGGAAAACTCCCATTCCCCAACTCCCAAACCCCAAGCTGGCAAACTCCCATTCCACAAGTCCCATTCCCCAAGCTCCCATTCCCCAAGCTCGCAAACACCCATTCCCCAACTCCCAAACTCCCATTCCCCAACTCTCAAACTCCCATTCCCCAACTCTCAAACTCCCATTCCCCAACTCTCAAACTCCCATTCCCCAACTCCCAAACTCCCATTCTCCAAGCTGGCAAACTCCCATTCCCCAAGCTGGCAAACTCCCATTCCCCAACTCCTAAACTCCCATTCCCCAAGCTGGCAAACTCCCTTTCCCCAAGCTGGCAAACTCCCATTCCCCAACTCCCAAACTCACATTCCTCAACTCCCAAACTCCTATTCCCATAGCTGGCAAACCTCCATTCCCCAACTCCCATTCCCCAAGCTGGCAAAGTCCCATTCCCCAAGCTGGCAAACTCCCATTCCCTAACTCCCATTCCCCAAGCTGGCAAAGTCTCATTACCCAAGATGGCAAACTCCCATTCCCCAACTCCCAAACTCCCACTCCCCAACTCTCAAACTCCCTTTCCCCAAGCTGGCAAACTCCCATTCCCCAAGCTGGCAAACTCCCATTCACCAACTCTTAAACTCCCATTCCAAAAGCTGGCAAACTCCCTTTCCCCAAACTGGCAAACTCACATTCCCCAACTCCCAAACTCCCATTCCCCAACTCCCAAACTCTTAATCCCCAACTCCCAAACTCCTATTCCCCAACTCCCATTCCCCAAGCTGGCAAACCCCCATTCCCCAAGCTGGCAAACTCCCATTCCCCAACTCCGAAACTCCCATTCCCCAAGCAGGCAAACTCCCATTCCCCAAGCTCGCAAACTCCCATTCCCCAGGATGGCAACCTCCCATTCTCCAACTCTCAACTCCCATTCCCCAAGCTGGCCAACTCCCATTCCCCAACTCCCAAACTCCCATTCCCCAAGCTGGCAAACTCCCATTCCCCAAGCTCGCAAACTCCCATTCCCCAGGATGGCAACCTCCCATTCTCCAACTCTCAACTCCCATTCCCCAAGCTGGCCAACTCCCATTCCCCAACCCCCAAAGTCCCATTCTCCAACTCACAAACTCCCATTCCCCAACTCCCAAACTCCCATTCCCCAACTCACAAACTCCCATTCCCCAACACCCAAAGTCCCATTCCCAACTCCCAAACTGCCATTCCCCCACCCCCAAAGTCCCATTCCCCAACTCCCAAATTCCCATTCCCCAACTCCCATTCCCCCATTCCCCAACTCCCAAACTCCCATTCCCCAACTCCTATTCCCCAAGCTGGCAAACTCCCATTCCCCAACTCCCAAACTCCCACTCCCCACCTCCCATTCCCCAAGCTGGCAAACTCCCATTCCCCAACTCCCAAACTCCCATTCCCCAAGCTGGCAAACTCCCATTCCCCAACTCCCAAACTCCCATTCCCCAACTCCCGAACTCCCATTCCCCAAGCTGACAAACTCTCATTCCCCAAGCTGGCAAACTCCCATTCCCCAACTCCCAAACTCCCATTCCCCAACTCCCAAACTCCCATTCCCCCACCCCCAAAGTCCCATTCCCAACCACCAATGTCCCATTCCCCAACTCCCAAACTCCCATTCCCCCACCCCCAAAGTCCCATTCCCCAACTCCCAAATTCCCATTCCCCAACTCCCATTCCCCCATTCCCCAACTCCCAAACTCCCATTCCCCAACTCCCATTCCCCAAGCTGGCAAATTCCCATTCCCCAACTCCCAAACTCCCACTCCCCACCTCCCATTCCCCAAGCTGGCAAACTCCCATTACCCAACTCCCAAACTCCCATTCCCCAAGCTGGCAAACTCCCATTCCCCAACTCCCAAACTCCCATACCCCAACTTCCGAACTCCCATTCCCCAAGCTGACAAACTCCCATTCCCCAAGCTGGCAAACTCCCATTCCCCAACTCCCAAACTCCCATTCCCCAAGCTGGCAAGCTCCCATTCCACAAGCTGCAAACTCCCATTCCCCAACCCCCAAACTCCCATTCCCCAACTTCCCAGCTCCCATTCCCCAAGCTGGCAAGCTCCCATTCCCCAAGGCGCAAACTCCCATTCCCCAACTCGCAATCTCCCATTCCCCAAGCTGGCACACTCCCATTTCCCAACTCCCAAACTTCCATTCCCCAGCTTCCAAGCTCCCATTCCCCAAGCTGGCAAACTCTCATTCCCCAAGCTGGAAAACTCCCATTCCCCAACTCACAAACTCCCATGCCCCTACTCCCAAACTCCCATTCCCCAAATTCCAAGCTCTCATTCTCCAAGCTGGCAAACTCCCATTCGCCAAGCTGGAAAACTCCCATTCCCCAACTCCCAAACACCCATTCCCCAACTCCCAAACTCCCATTCCTCAAGCTCGCAAGCTCCCATTCCCCAACTCCCAATCCCCAAGTTCGCAAACTCCCATTCCCCAACTCTCAAACTCCCATTCCCCAACTCCCAAACTCCCATTCCCCAAGCTGGTAAACTCCCATTCTCCAACTCCCAAACTCCCATTCCCCAAGCTGGCAAACACCCAAACTCCCATTCCCCAACTCCCAAATTCCCATTCCCCAAGCTCGCAAACTCCCATTCCCCAAGCTGGCAAACTCCCATTCCCCAACTCCCAAACTCCCATTCCCTAAGCTGGCAAACTCCCATTCCCCAACCCCCAAAGTCCCATTCTCCAACTCACAAACTCCCATTCCCCAACTCCCAAACTCCCATTCCCCAAGCTGGCAGGCTCCCATTCCCCAACCCCCAAAGTCCCATTCTCCAACTCCCAAACTCCCATTCCCCAACTCCCAAACTCCCATTCCCCAACTCCCAAACTCCCATTCCCCAACCCCCAAACTCCCATTCCCCAACCACCAAAGTCCCATTCCCCAAATCCCAAACTCTCATTCCCCCACCCCCAAAGTCCCATTCCCCAACTCCCAAATTCCCATTCCCCAACTCCCATTCCCCCATTCCAAACTCCCAAACTCCCATTACCCAACTACTATTCCCCAAGCTGGCAAACTCCCATTCCCCAACTCCCAAACTCCCATTCCCCAAATCCCATTCCCCAAGCTGGCAAACTCCCATTCCCCAACTCCCAAACTCCCATTCCCCAATTCCCGAACTCCCATTCCCCATGCTGCAAACTCCCATTCCCCAACCCCCAAACTCCCATTCCCCAACTTCCAAACTCCCATTCCCAAGCTGGCAAGCTCCCATTCCCCAGGCTGCAAACTCCCATTCCCCAACTCGCAAACTCCCATTCCCCAAGCTGGCACACTCCCATTTCCCAACTCCCAACTCCCATTCCCCAACTTCCAAGCTCCCATTCCCCAAGCTGGCAAACTCCCATTCCCCAAGCTGGAAAACTCCCATTCCCCAACTCGCAAACTCCCATTCCCCTACTCCCAAACTCCCATTCCCCAAATTCCAAGCTCCCATTCTCCAAGCTGGCAAACTCCCATTCCCCAACCCCCAAAGTCCCATTCTCCAACTCCCAAACTCCCATTCCCCAACTCCCAAACTCCCATTCCCCAACTCCCAAACTCCCATTCCCCAACCCCAAAAGTTCCATTCCCCAACTCCCAAACTCCCATTCCCCAACCACCAAAGTCCCATTCCCCAACTCCCAAACTCCCATTCCCCCACCCCCAAAGTCCCATTCCCCAACTCCCAAATTCCCATTCCCCAACTCCCATTCCCCCATTCCCCAACTCCCAAACTCCCATTCCCCAACTCCCATTCCACAAGCTGGCAAACTCCCATTCCCCAACTCCCAAACTCCCACTCCCCACCTCCCATTCCCCAAGCTGGCAAACTCCCATTCCCCAACTCCCAAACTCCCATTCCCCAAGCTGGCAAACGCCCATTCTCCAACCCCCAAAGTCCCATTCTCCAACTCACAAACTCCCATTCCCCAACTCCCAAACTCCCATTCCCCAAGCTGGAAAGCTCCCATTCCCCAACCCCCAAAGTCCCATTCTCCAACTCCCAAACTCCCATTCCCCAACTCCCAAACTCCCATTCCCCAACTCCCAAACTCCCATTCCCCAACCCCCAAAGTCCCATTCCCCAACTCCCAAACTCCCATTCCCCAACCACCAAAGTCCCATTCCCCAACTATCAAACTCTCATTCCCCCACCCCCAAAGTCCCATTCCCCATCTCCCAAATTCCCATTCCCCAACTCCCATTCCCCCATTCCCCAACTCCCAAACTCCCATTCCCCAACTCCCATTCCCCAAGCTGGCAAACTCCCATTCCCCAACTCCCAAACTCCCACTCCCCACCTCCCATTCCCCAAGCTGGCAAACTCCCATTCCCCAACTCCCAAACTCCCATTCCCCAAGCTGGCAAACTCCCATTCCCCAACTCCCAAACTCCCATTCCCCAACTCCCGAACTCCCATTCCCGAACTCCCATTCCCCAACTCCCATTCCCCAAGCCGGCAAACTCCCATTCCCCAACTCCCAAACTCCCATTCCCCAAGCTCGCAAACTCCCATTCCCCAACTCCCACACTCCCATTCCCCAACACCCAAACCCCCATTCCCCAACTCCCAAACTCCCATTCCCCAAGCTCGCAAACTCCCATTCCCCAAGCTGGTAAACTCCCATTCCCCAACTCAAAAACTGCCATTCCCCAAGCTGGCAAACTCCCAATCTCCAACCCCCAAAGTCCCATTCTCCAACTCACAAACTCCCATTCCCCAACTCCCAAACTCCCATTCGCCAAGCTGGCAAGCTCCCATTCCCCAACCACCAAAGTCCCATTCTCCAACTCCCAAACTCCCATTCCCCAACTCCCAAACTCCCATTCCCCAACTCCCAAACTCCCATTCCCCATCCCCCAAAGTCCCATTCCCCAACTCCCAAACTCCCATTCCCCAAGTCCCATTCACCAGCTGGCAAACTCCAATTCCCCAAGTTGGCAAACTCCCATTCCCCAACTCCCATTCCCCAAGCTGGCAAACTCCCTTTCCCCAAGCTGGCAAACTCCCATTCCCCAACTCCCAAACTCCCATTCCCCAACTCCCAAACTCCTATTCCCCAACTCCCAAACTCCCATTCCCAAACTCCTATTCCCCAACTCCCAAACCCCCATTCCCCAAGCTGGCAAACTCCCATTCCCCAACTCCCCAACTCACATTCCCAAAGCTGGCAAACTCCCATTCCCCAAGCTGGAAAACTCCCATTCCCCAACTCCCAAACCCCAAGCTGGCAAACTCCCATTCCCCAACTCCCATTCCCCAAGCTCCCATTCCCCAAGCTCGCAAACACCCATTCCCCAACTCCCAAACTCCCATTCCCCAACTCTCAAACTCCCATTCCCCAACTCTCAAACTCCCATTCCCCAACTCTCAAACTCCCATTCCCCAACTCCCAAACTCCCATTCTCCAAGCTGGCAAACTCCCATTCCCCAAGCTGGCAAACTCCCATTCCCCAACTCCTAAACTCCCATTCCCCAAGCTGGCAAACTCCCTTTCCCCAAGCTGGCAAACTCCCATTCCCCAACTCCCAAACTCACATTCCTCAACTCCCAAACTCCTATTCCCATAGCTGGCAAATCTCCATTCCCCAACTCCCATTCCCCAAGCTGGCAAAGTCCCATTCCCCAAGCTGGCAAACTCCCATTCCCTAACTCCCATTCCCCAAGCTGGCAAAGTCTCATTACCCAAGATGGCAAACTCCCATTCCCCAACTCCCAAACTCCCACTCCCCAACTCCCAAACTCCCTTTCCCCAAGCTGGCAAACTCCCATTCCCCAAGCTGGCAAACTCACATTCCCCAACTCCCAAACTCCCATTCCCCAACTCCCAAACTCTTAATCCCCAACTCCCAAACTCCTATTCCCCAACTCCCATTCCCCAAGCTGGCAAACACCCATTCCCCAAGCTGGCAAACTCCCATTCCCCAACTCCGAAACTCCCATTCCCCAAGCTGGCAAACTCCCATTCCCCAAGCTCGCAAACTCCCATTCCCCAGGATGGCAACCTCCCATTCTCCAACTCTCAACTCCCATTCCCCAAGCTGGCCAACTCCCATTCCCCAACTCCCAAACTCCCATTCCCCAAGCTGGCAAACTCCCATTCCCCAAGCTCGCAAACTCCCATTCCCCAGGATGGCAACCTCCCATTCTCCAACTCTCAACTCCCATTCCCCAAGCTGGCCAACTCCCATTCCCCAACCCCCAAAGTCCCATTCTCCAACTCACAAACTCCCATTCCCCAACTCCCAAACTCCCATTCCCCAACTCACAAACTCCCATTCCCCAACACCCAAAGTCCCATTCCCAACTCCCAAACTGCCATTCCCCCACCCCCAAAGTCCCATTCCCCAACTCCCAAATTCCCATTCCCCAACTCCCATTCCCCCATTCCCAAACTCCCAAACTCCCATTCCCCAACTCCTATTCCCCAAGCTGGCAAACTCCCATTCCCCAACTCCCAAACTCCCACTCCCCACCTCCCATTCCCCAAGCTGGCAAACTCCCATTCCCCAACTCCCAAACTCCCATTCCCCAAGCTGGCAAACTCCCATTCCCCAACTCCCAAACTCCCATTCCCCAACTCCCGAACTCCCATTCCCCAAGCTGACAAACTCTCATTCCCCAAGCTGGCAAACTCCCATTCCCCAACTCCCAAACTCCCATTCCCCAACTCCCAAACTCCCATTCCCCCACCCCCAAAGTCCCATTCCCCAAACACCAATGTCCCATTCCCCAACTCCCAAACTCCCATTCCCCCACCCCCAAAGTCCCATTCCCCAACTCCCAAATTCCCATTCCCCAACTCCCATTCCCCCATTCCCCAACTCCCAAACTCCCATTCCCCAACTCCCATTCCCCAAGCTGGCATATTCCCATTCCCCAACTCCCAAACTCCCACTCCCCACCTCCCATTCCCCAAGCTGGCAAACTCCCATTACCCAACTCCCAAACTCCCATTCCCCAAGCTGGCAAACTCCCATTCCCCAACTCCCAAACTCCCATTCCCCAACTTCCGAACTCCCATTCCCCAAGCTGACAAACTCCCATTCCCCAAGCTGGCAAACTCCCATTCCCCAACTCCCAAACTCCCATTCCCCAAGCTGGCAAGCTCCAATTCCACAAGCTGCAAACTCCCATTCCCCAAACCCAAACTCCCATTCCCCAACTTCCCAGCTCCCATTCCCCAAGCTGGCAAGCTCCCATTCCCCAAGGCGCAAACTCCCATTCCCCAACTCGCAATCTCCCATTCCCCAAGCTGGCACACTCCCATTTCCCAACTCCCAAACTTCCATTCCCCAGCTTCCAAGCTCCCATTCCCCAAGCTGGCAAACTCTCATTCCCCAAGCTGGAAAACTCCCATTCCCCAACTCGCAAACTCCCATGCCCCTACTCCCAAACTCCCATTCCCCAAATTCCAAGCTCTCATTCTCCAAGCTGGCAAACTCCCATTCGCCAAGCTGGAAAACTCCCATTCCCCAACTCCCAAACACCCATTCCCCAACTCCCAAACTCCCATTCCTCAAGCTCGCAAGCTCCCATTCCCCAACTCCCAATCCCCAAGTTCGCAAACTCCCATTCCCCAACTCTCAAACTCCCATTCCCCAACTCCCAAACTCCCATTCCCCAAGCTGGTAAACTCCCATTCTCCAACTCCCAAACTCCCATTCCCCAAGCTGGCAAACACCCAAACTCCCATTCCCCAACTCCCAAATTCCCATTCCCCAAGCTCGCAAACTCCCATTCCCCAAGCTGGCAAACTCCCATTCCCCAACTCCCAAACTCCCATTCCCTAAGCTGGCAAACTCCCATTCCCCAACCCCCAAAGTCCCATTCTCCAACTCACAAACTCCCATTCCCCAACTCCCAAACTCCCATTCCCCAAGCTGGCAGGCTCCCATTCCCCAACCCCCAAAGTCCCATTCTCCAACTACCAAACTCCCATTCCCCAACTCCCAAACTCCCATTCCCCAACTCCCAAACTCCCATTCCCCAACCCCCAAACTCCCATTCCCCAACCACCAAATTCCCATTCCCCAAATCCCAAACTCTCATTCCCCCACCCCCAAAGTCCCATTCCCCAACTCCCAAATTCCCATTCCCCAACTCCCATTCCCCCATTCCAAAACTCCCAAACTCCCATTACCCAACTACTATTCCCCAAGCCGGCAAACTCCCATTCCCCAACTCCCAAACTCCCATTCCCCAAATCCCATTCCCCAAGCTGGCAAACTCCCATTCCCCAACTCCCAAACTCCCATTCCCCAATTCCCGAACTCCCATTCCCCATGCTGCAAACTCCCATTCCCCAACCCCCAAACTCCCATTCCCCAACTTCCAAACTCCCATTCCCAAGCTGGCAAGCTCCCATTCCCCAGGCTGCAAACTCCCATTCCCCAACTCGCAAACTCCCATTCCCCAAGCTGGCACACTCCCATTTCCCAACTCCCAACTCCCATTCCCCAACTTCCAAGCTCCCATTCCCCAAGCTGGCAAACTCCCATTCCCCAAGCTGGAAAACTCCCATTCCCCAACTCGCAAACTCCCATTCCCCTACTCCCAAACTCCCATTCCCCAAATTCCAAGCTCCCATTCTCCAAGCTGGCAAACTCCCATTCGCCAAGCTGGAAAACTCCCATTCCCCAACTCCCAAACACCCATTCCCCAACTCCCAAACTCCCATTCCCCCACCCCCAAAGTCCCATTCCCCAACCACCAATGTCCCATTCCCCAACTCCCAAACTCCCATTCCCCCACCCCCAAAGTCCCATTCCCCAACTCCCAAATTCCCATTCCCCAACTCCCATTCCCCCATTCCCCAACTCCCAAACTCCCATTCCCCAACTCCCATTCCCCAAGCTGGCAAATTCCCATTCCCCAACTCCCAAACTCCCACTCCCCACCTCCCATTCCCCAAGCTGGCAAACTCCCATTACCCAACTCCCAAACTCCCATTCCCCAAGCTGGCAAACTCCCATTCCCCAACTCCCAAACTCCCATTCCCCAACTTCCGAACTCCCATTCCCCAAGCTGACAAACTCCCATTCCCCAAGCTGGCAAACTCCCATTCCCCAACTCCCAAACTCCCATTCCCCAAGCTGGCAAGCTCCCATTCCACAAGCTGCAAACTCCCATTCCCCAACCCCCAAACTCCCATTCCCCAACTTCCCAGCTCCCATTCCCCAAGCTGGCAAGCTCCCATTCCCCAAGGCGCAAACTCCCATTCCCCAACTCGCAATCTCCCATTCCCCAAGCTGGCACACTCCCATTTCCCAACTCCCAAACTTCCATTCCCCAGCTTCCAAGCTCCCATTCCCCAAGCTGGCAAACTCTCATTCCCCAAGCTGGAAAACTCCCATTCCCCAACTCGCAAACTCCCATGCCCCTACTCCCAAACTCCCATTCCCCAAATTCCAAGCTCTCATTCTCCAAGCTGGCAAACTCCCATTCGCCAAGCTGGAAAACTCCCATTCCCCAACTCCCAAACACCCATTCCCCAACTCCCAAACTCCCATTCCTCAAGCTCGCAAGCTCCCATTCCCCAACTCCCAATCCCCAAGTTCGCAAACTCCCATTCCCCAACTCTCAAACTCCCATTCCCCAACTCCCAAACTCCCATTCCCCAAGCTGGTAAACTCCCATTCTCCAACTCCCAAACTCCCATTCCCCAAGCTGGCAAACACCCAAACTCCCATTCCCCAACTCCCAAATTCCCATTCCCCAAGCTCGCAAACTCCCATTCCCCAAGCTGGCAAACTCCCATTCCCCAACTCCCAAACTCCCATTCCCTAAGCTGGCAAACTCCCATTCCCCAACCCCCAAAGTCCCATTCTCCAACTCACAAACTCCCATTCCCCAACTCCCAAACTCCCATTCCCCAAGCTGGCAGGCTCCCATTCCCCAACCCCCAAACTCCCATTCCCCAACCACCAAATTCCCATTCCCCAAATCCCAAACTCTCAGTCCCCCACCCCCAAAGTCCCATTCCCCAACTCCCAAATTCCCATTCCCCAACTCCCATTCCCCCATTCCAAAACTCCCAAACTCCCATTACCCAACTACTATTCCCCAAGCTGGCAAACTCCCATTCCCCAACTCCCAAACTCCCATTCCCCAAATCCCATTCCCCAAGCTGGCAAACTCCCATTCCCCAACTCCCAAACTCCCATTCCCCAATTCCCGAACTCCCATTCCCCATGCTGCAAACTCCCATTCCCCAACCCCCAAACTCCCATTCCCCAACTTCCAAACTCCCATTCCCAAGCTGGCAAGCTCCCATTCCCCAGGCTGCAAACTCCCATTCCCCAACTCGCAAACTCCCATTCCCCTACTCCCAAACTCCCATTCCCCAAATTCCAAGCTCCCATTCTCCAAGCTGGCAAACTCCCATTCGCCAAGCTGGAAAACTCCCATTCCCCAACTCCCAAACACCCATTCCCCAACTCCCAAACTCCCATTCCTCAAGCTCGCAAGCTCCCATTCCCCCAACTCCCACACTCCCATTCCCCAACTCTCAAACTCCCATTCCCCAACTCCCATACTCCCATTCCCCAAGCTGGTAAACTCCCATTCCCCAACTCCCAAACTCCCATTCCCCAAGCTCGCAAACTCCCATTCCCCAACTCCCACACTCCCATTCCCCAACACCCAAACTCCCATACCCCAACTCCCAAACTCCCATTCCCCAAGTTCGCAAACTCCCATTCCCCAAGCTGGTAAACTCCCATTCCCCAACTCCCAAACTCCCATTCCCCAAGCTGGCAAACTCCCATTCTCCAACCCCCAAAGTCCCATTCTCCAACTCACAAACACCCATTCCCCAACTCCCAAACTCCCATTCCCCAAGCTGGCAAGCTCCCATTCCCCAACCCCCAAAGTCCCTTTCTCCAACTCCCAAACTCCCATTCCCCATCTCCCAAACTCCCATTCCCCAACTCCCAAACTCCCATTCCCCAACCTCAAAAGTTCCATTCCCCAACTCCCAAACTCCCATTCCCCAACCACCAAAGTCCCATTCCCCAACTCCCAAACTCCCATTCCCCCACCCCCAAAGTCCCATTCCCCAACTCCCAAATTCCCATTCCCCAACTCCCATTCCCCCATTCCCCAACTCCCAAACTCCCATTCCCCAACTCCCATTCCCCAAGCTGGCAAACTCCCATTACCCAACTCCCAAACTCCCATTCCCCAAGCTGGCAAACTCCCATTCCCCAACTCCCAAACTCCCATTCCCCAACTTCCGAACTCCCATTCCCCAAGCTGACAAACTCCCATTCCCCAAGCTGGCAAACTCCCATTCCCCAACTCCCAAACTCCCATTCCCCAAGCTGGCAAGCTCCCATTCCACAAGCTGCAAACTCCCATTCCCCAACCCCCAAACTCCCATTCCCCAACTTCCCAGCTCCCATTCCCCAAGCTGGCAAGCTCCCATTCCCCAAGGTGCAAACTCCCATTCCCCTACTCGCAATCTCCCATTCCCCAAGGTGGCACACTCCCATTTCCCAACTCCCAAACTCCCATTCCCCAACTTCCAAGCTCCTATTCCCCAAGCTGGCAAACTCTCATTCCCCAAGCTGGAAAACTCCCATTCCCCAACTCGCAAACTCCCATTCCCCTACTCCCAAACTCCCATTCCCCAAATTCCAAGCTCCCATTCTCCAAGCTGGCTAACTCCCATTCGCCAAGCTGGAAAACTCCCATTCCCCAACTCCCAAACACCCATTCCCCAACTCCCAAACTCCCATTCCTCAAGCTCGCAAGCTCCCATTCCCCAACTCCCAATCCCCAAGCTCGCAAACTCCCATTCCCCAACTCTCAAACTCCCATTCCCCAACTCCCAAACTCCCATTCCCCAAGCTGGTAAACTCCCATTCCCCAACTCCCAAACTCCCATTCCCCAAGCTGGCAAACTCCCATTCCCCAACCCCCAAAGTCCCATTCTCCAACTCCCAAACTCCCATTCCCCAACTCCCAAACTCCCATTCCCCAACTCCCAAACTCCCATTCCCCAACCCCCAAACTCCCATTCCCCAACCACCAAAGTCCCATTCCCCAAATCCCAAACTCCCATTCCCCCACCCCCAAAGTCCCATTCCCCAACTCCTAAATTCCCATTCCCCAACTCCCATTCCCCCATTCCAAAACTCCCAAACTCCCATTACCCAACTACTATTCCCCAAGCTGGCAAACTCCCATTCCCCAACTCCCAAACTCCCATTCCCCAAATCCCATTCCCCAAGCTGGCAAACTCCCATTCCCCAACTCCCAAACTCCCATTCCCCAATTCCCGAACTCCCATTCCCCATGCTGCAAACTCCCATTCCCCAACCCCCAAACTCCCATTCCCCAACTTCCAAACTCCCATTCCCAAGCTGGCAAGCTCCCATTCCCCAGGCTGCAAACTCCCATTCCCCAACTCGCAAACTCCAATTCCCCAAGCTGGCACACTCCCATTTCCCAACTCCCAAACTCCCATTCCCCAACTTCCAAGCTCCCATTCCCCAAGCTGGCAAACTCCCATTCCCCAAGCTGGAAAACGCCCATTCCCCAACTCGCAAACTCCCATTCCCCTACTCCCAAACTCCCATTCCCCAAATTCCAAGCTCCCATTCTCCAAGCTGGCAAACTCCCATTCGCCAAGCTGGAAAACTCCCATTCCCCAACTCCCAAACACCCATTCCCCAACTCCCAAACTCCCATTCCTCAAGCTCGCAAGCTCCCATTCCCCCAACTCCCACACTCCCATTACCCAACTCTCAAACTCCCATTCCCCAACTCCCAAACTCCCATTCCCCAAGCTGGTAAACTCCCATTCCCCAACTCCCACACTCCCATTCCCCAACACCCAAACTCCCATTCCCCAACTCCCAAACTCCCATTCCCCAAGGTGCAAACTCCCATTCCCCTACTCGCAATCTCCCATTCCCCAAGGTGGCACACTCCCATTTCCCAACTCCCAAACTCCCATTCCCCAACTTCCAAGCTCCTATTCCCCAAGCTGGCAAACTCTCATTCCCCAAGCTGGAAAACTCCCATTCCCCAACTCGCAAACTCCCATTCCCCTACTCCCAAACTCCCATTCCCCAAATTCCAAGCTCCCATTCTTCAAGCTGGCTAACTCCCATTCGCCAAGCTGGAAAACTCCCATTCCCCAACTCCCAAACACCCATTCCCCAACTCCCAAACTCCCATTCCTCAAGCTCGCAAGCTCCCATTCCCCAACTCCCAATCCCCAAGCTCGCAAACTCCCATTCCCCAACTCTCAAACTCCCATTCCCCAACTCCCAAACTCCCATTCCCCAAGCTGGTAAACTCCCATTCCCCAACTCCCAAACTCCCATTCCCCAAGCTGGCAAACTCCCATTCCCCAACCCCCAAAGTCCCATTCTCCAACTCACAAACTCCCATTCCCCAACTCCCAAACTCCCATTCCCCAACTCCCAAACTCCCATTCCCCAACCCCCAAACTCCCATTCCCCAACCACCAAAGTCCCATTCCCCAAATCCCAAACTCCCATTCCCCCACCCCCAAAGTCCCATTCCCCAAGTCCTAAATTCCCATTCCCCAACTCCCATTCCCCCATTCCAAAACTCCCAAACTCCCATTACCCAACTACTATTCCCCAAGCTGGCAAACTCCCATTCCCCAACTCCCAAACTCCCATTCCCCAAATCCCATTCCCCAAGCTGGCAAACTCCCATTCCCCAACTCCCAAACTCCCATTCCCCAATTCCCGAACTCCCATTCCCCATGCTGCAAACTCCCATTCCCCAACCCCCAAACTCCCATTCCCCAACTTCCAAACTCCCATTCCCAAGCTGGCAAGCTCCCATTCCCCAGGCTGCAAACTCCCATTCCCCAACTCGCAAACTCCCATTCCCCAAGCTGGCACACTCCCATTTCCCAACTCCCAAACTCCCATTCCCCAACTTCCAAGCTCCCATTCCCCAAGCTGGCAAACTCCCATTCCCCAAGCTGGAAAACGCCCATTCCCCAACTCGCAAACTCCCATTCCCCTACTCCCAAACTCCCATTCCCCAAATTCCAAGCTCCCATTCTCCAAGCTGGCAAACTCCCATTCGCCAAGCTGGAAAACTCCCATTCCCCAACTCCCAAACACCCATTCCCCAACTCCCAAACTCCCATTCCTCAAGCTCGCAAGCTCCCATTCCCCCAACTCCCACACTCCCATTACCCAACTCTCAAACTCCCATTCCCCAACTCCCAAACTCCCATTCCCCAAGCTGGTAAACTCCCATTCCCCAACTCCCAAACTCCCATTCCCCAAGCTCGCAAACTCCCATTCCCCAACTCCCACACTCCCATTCCCCAACACCCAAACTCCCATTCCCCAACTCCCAAACTCCCATTCCCCAAGCTCGCAAACTCCCATTCCCCAAGCTGGTAAACTCCCATTCCCCAACTCCCAAACTCCCATTCCCCAAGCTGGCAAACTCCCATTCTCCAACCCCCAAAGTCCCATTCTCCAACTCACAAACACCCATTCCCCAACTCCCAAACTCCCATTCCCCAAGCTGGCAAGCTCCCATTCCCCAACCCCCAAAGTCCCATTCTCCAACTCCCAAACTCCCATTCCCCAACTTCCAAACTCCCATTCCCCAACTCCCAAACTCCCATTCCCCAACCCCAAAAGTTCCATTCCCCAACTCCCAAACTCCCATTCCCCAACCACCAAAGTCCCATTCCCCAACTCCCAAACTCCCATTCCCCCACCCCCAAAGTCCCATTCCCCAACTCCCAAATTCCCATTCCCCAACTCCCATTCCCCAATTCCCCTACTCCCAAACTCCCACTCCCCACCTCCCATTCCCCAAGCTGGCAAACTCCCATTCCCCAACTCCCAAACTCCCATTCCCCAAGCTGGCAAACTTCCATTCCCCAACTCCCAAACTCCCATTCCCCAACTCCCGAACTCCCATTCCCCAACTCCCAAACACCCATTCCCCAAGCTGGAAAGCTCCCATTCCCCAACTCCCAAACTCCCATTCCCCAACTCCCAAACTCCCATTCCCCAACCCCCAAAGTCCCATTCCCCAACTCCCAAACTCCCATTCCCCAACTCCCAAACTCCCATTCCCCAACCCCCAAAGTCCCATTCCCCAACTCCCAAACTCCCATTCCCCAACCACCAAAGTCCCATTCCCCAACTCCCAAACTCCCATTCCCCCACCCCCAAAGTCCCATTCCCCATCTCCCAAATCCCCATTCCCCAACTCCCATTCCCCCATTCCCCAACTCCCAAACTCCCATTCCCCAACTCCCATTCCCCAAGCTGGCAAACTCCCATTCCCCAACTCCCAAACTCCCACTCCCCACCTCCCATTCCCCAAGCTGGCAAACTCCCATTCCCCAACTCCCAAACTCCCATTCCCCAAGCTGGCAAACTCCCATTCCCCTACTCCCAAACTCCCATTCCCCAACTCCCGAACTCCCATTCCCGAACTCCCATTCCCCAACTCCCATTTCCCAAGCTGGCAAACTCCCATTCCCCAACTCCCAAACTCCCATTCGCCAAGCTGGCAAGCTCCCATTCCCCAACCCCCAAAGTCCCATTCTCCAACTCCCAAACTCCCATTCCCCAACTCCCAAACTCCCATTCCCCAACTCCCAAACTCCCATTCCCCATCCCCCTAAGTCCCATTCCCCAACTCACAAACTCCCATTCCCCAAGTCCCATTCACCAGCTGGCAAACTCCAATTCCCCAAGTTGGCAAACTCCCATTCCCCAACTCCCATTCCCCAAGCTGGCAAACTCCCTTTCCCCAAGCTGGCAAACTCCCATTCCCCAACTCCCAAACTCCCATTCCCCAACTCCCAAACTCCTATTCCCCAACTCCCAAACTCCCATTCCCAAACTCCTATTCCCCAACTCCCAAACCCCCATTCCCCAAGCTGGCAAACACCCATTCCCCAACTCCCCAACTCACATTCCCAAAGCTGGCAAACTCCCATTCCCCAAGCTGGAAAACTCCCATTCCCCAACTCCCAAACCCCAAGCTGGCAAACTCCCATTCCCCAACTCCCATTCCCCAAGCTCCCATTCCCCAAGCTCGCAAACTCCCATTCCCCAAGCTCCCATTCCCCAAGCTCGCAAACACCCATTCCCCAACTCCCAAACTCCCATTCCCCAACTCTCAAACTCCCATTCCCCAACTCTCAAACTCCCATTCCCCAACTCCCAAACTCCCATTCTCCAAGCTGGCAAACTCCCATTCCCCAAGCTGGCAAACTCCCATTCCCCAACTCCTAAACTCCCATTCCCCAAGCTGGCAAACTCCCTTTCCCCAAGCTGGCAAACTCCCATTCCCCAACTCCCAAACTCACATTCCTCAACTCCCAAACTCCTATTCCCATAGCTGGCAAACCTCCATTCCCCAACTCCCATTCCCCAAGCTGGCAAAGTCCCATTCCCCAAGCTGGCAAACTCCCATTCCCTAACTCCCATTCCCCAAGCTGGCAAAGTCCCATTACCCAAGATGGCAAACTCCCATTCCCCAACTCCCAAACTCCCATTCGCCAAGCTGGCAAGCTCCCATTCCCCAACCCCCAAAGTCCCATTCTCCAACTCCCAAACTCCCATTCCCCAACTCCCAAACTCCCATTCCCCAACTCCCAAACTCCCATTCCCCATCCCCCTAAGTCCCATTCCCCAACTCCCAAACTCCCATTCCCCAAGTCCCATTCACCAGCTGGCAAACTCCAATTCCCCAAGTTGGCAAACTCCCATTCCCCAACTCCCATTCCCCAAGCTGGCAAACTCCCTTTCCCCAAGCTGGCAAACTCCCATTCTCCAACTCCCAAACTCCCATTCCCCAACTCCCAAACTCCTATTCCCCAACTCCCAAACTCCCATTCCCAAACTCCTATTCCCCAACTCCCAAACCCCCATTCCCCAAGCTGGCAAACACCCATTCCCCAACTCCCCAACTCACATTCCCAAAGCTGGCAAACTCCCATTCCCCAAGCTGGAAAACTCCCATTCCCCAACTCCCAAACCCCAAGCTGGCAAACTCCCATTCCCCAACTCCCATTCCCCAAGCTCCCATTCCCCAAGCTCGCAAACTCCCATTCCCCAAGCTCCCATTCCCCAAGCTCGCAAACACCCATTCCCCAACTCCCAAACTCCCATTCCCCAACTCTCAAACTCCCATTCCCCAACTCTCAAACTCCCATTCCCCAACTCCCAAACTCCCATTCTCCAAGCTGGCAAACTCCCATTCCCCAAGCTGGCAAACTCCCATTCCCCAACTCCTAAACTCCCATTCCCCAAGCTGGCAAACTCCCTTTCCCCAAGCTGGCAAACTCCCATTCCCCAACTCCCAAACTCTCATTCCTCAACTCCCAAACTCCTATTCCCATAGCTGGCAAACCTCCATTCCCCAACTCCCATTCCCCAAGCTGGCAAAGTCCCATTCCCCAAGCTGGCAAACTCCCATTCCCTAACTCCCATTCCCCAAGCTGGCAAAGTCCCATTACCCAAGATGGCAAACTCCCATTCCCCAACTCCCAAACTCCCATTCGCCAAGCTGGCAAGCTCCCATTCCCCAACCCCCAAAGTCCCATTCTCCAACTCCCAAACTCCCATTCCCCAACTCCCAAACTCCCATTCCCCAACTCCCAAACTCCCATTCCCCATCCCCCTAAGTCCCATTCCCCAACTCCCAAACTCCCATTCCCCAAGTCCCATTCACCAGCTGGCAAACTCCAATTCCCCAAGTTGGCAAACTCCCATTCCCCAACTCCCATTCCCCAAGCTGGCAAACTCCCTTTCCCCAAGCTGGCAAACTCCCATTCTCCAACTCCCAAACTCCCATTCCCCAACTCCCAAACTCCTATTCCCCAACTCCCAAACTCCCATTCCCAAACTCCTATTCCCCAACTCCCAAACCCCCATTCCCCAAGCTGGCAAACACCCATTCCCCAACTCCCCAACTCACATTCCCAAAGCTGGCAAACTCCCATTCCCCAAGCTGGAAAACTCCCATTCCCCAACTCCCAAACCCCAAGCTGGCAAACTCCCATTCCCCAACTCCCATTCCCCAAGCTCCCATTCCCCAAGCTCGTAAACTCCCATTCCCCAAGCTCCCATTCCCCAAGCTCGCAAACACCCATTCCCCAACTCCCAAACTCCCATTCCCCAACTCTCAAACTCCCATTCCCCAACTCTCAAACTCCCATTCCCCAACTCCCAAACTCCCATTCTCCAAGCTGGCAAACTCCCATTCCCCAAGCTGGCAAACTCCCATTCCCCAACTCCTAAACTCCCATTCCCCAAGCTGGCAAACTCCCTTTCCCCAAGCTGGCAAACTCCCATTCCCCAACTCCCAAACTCTCATTCCTCAACTCCCAAACTCCTATTCCCATAGCTGGCAAACCTCCATTCCCCAACTCCCATTCCCCAAGCTGGCAAAGTCCCATTCCCCAAGCTGGCAAACTCCCATTCCCTAACTCCCATTCCCCAAGCTGGCAAAGTCCCATTACCCAAGATGGCAAACTCCCATTCCCCAACTCCCAAACTCCCACTCCCCAACTCCCAAACTCCCTTTCCCCAAGCTGGCAAACTCCCATTCCCCAAGCTGGCAAACTCCCATTCCCCAACTCTTAAACTCCCATTCCAAAAGCTGGCAAACTCCCTTTCCCCAAACTGGCAAACTCACATTCCCCAACTCCCAAACTCCCATTCCCCAACTCCCAAACTCCTAATCCCCAACTCCCAAACTCCTATTCCCCAACTCCCATTCCCCAAGCTGGCAAACCCCCATTCCCCAAGCTGGCAAACTCCCATTCCCCAAGCTGGCAAACTCCCATTCCCCAAGCTCGCAAACTCCCATTCCCCAGGATGGCAACCTCCCATTCTCCAACTCTCAACTCCCATTCCCCAAGCTGGCCAACTCCCATTCCCCAACTCCCAAACTCCCATTCCCCAAGCTGGCAAACTCCCATTCCCCAAGCTCGGAAACTCCCATTCCCCAGGATGGCAACCTCCCATTCTCCAACTCTCAACTCCCATTCCCCAAGCTGGCCAACTCCCATTCCCCAACCCCCAAAGTCCCATTCTCCAACTCACAAACTCCCATTCCCCAACTCCCAAACTCCCATTCCCCAACTCACAAACTCCCATTCCCCAACACCCAAAGTCCCATTCCCAACTCCCAAACTGCCATTCCCCCACCCCCAAAGTCCCATTCCCCAACTCCCAAATTCGCATTCCCCAACTCCCATTCCCCCATTCCCCAACTCCCAAACTCCCATTCCCCAACTCCTATTCCCCAAGCTGGCAAACTCCCATTCCCCAACTCCCAAACTCCCACTCCCCACCTCCCATTCCCCAAGCTGGCAAACTCCCATTCCCCAACTCCCAAACTCCCATTCCCCAAGCTGGCAAACTCCCATTCCCCAACTCCCAAACTCCCATTCCCCAACTCCCGAACTCCCATTCCCCAAGCTGACAAACTCCCATTCCCCAAGCTGGCAAACTCCCATTCCCCAACTCTTAAACTCCCATTCCAAAAGCTGGCAAACTCCCTTTCCCCAAACTGGCAAACTCACATTCCCCAACTCCCAAACTCCCATTCCCCAACTCCCAAACTCCTAATCCCCAACTCCCAAACTCCTATTCCCCAACTCCCATTCCCCAAGCTGGCAAACCCCCATTCCCCAAGCTGGCAAACTCCCATTCCCCAAGCTGGCAAACTCCCATTCCCCAAGCTCGCAAACTCCCATTCCCCAGGATGGCAACCTCCCATTCTCCAACTCTCAACTCCCATTCCCCAAGCTGGCCAACTCCCATTCCCCAACTCCCAAACTCCCATTCCCCAAGCTGGCAAACTCCCATTCCCCAAGCTCGGAAACTCCCATTCCCCAGGATGGCAACCTCCCATTCTCCAACTCTCAACTCCCATTCCCCAAGCTGGCCAACTCCCATTCCCCAACCCCCAAAGTCCCATTCTCCAACTCACAAACTCCCATTCCCCAACTCCCAAACTCCCATTCCCCAACTCACAAACTCCCATTCCCCAACACCCAAAGTCCCATTCCCAACTCCCAAACTGCCATTCCCCCACCCCCAAAGTCCCATTCCCCAACTCCCAAATTCGCATTCCCCAACTCCCATTCCCCCATTCCCCAACTCCCAAACTCCCATTCCCCAACTCCTATTCCCCAAGCTGGCAAACTCCCATTCCCCAACTCCCAAACTCCCACTCCCCACCTCCCATTCCCCAAGCTGGCAAACTCCCATTCCCCAACTCCCAAACTCCCATTCCCCAAGCTGGCAAACTCCCATTCCCCAACTCCCAAACTCCCATTCCCCAACTCCCGAACTCCCATTCCCCAAGCTGACAAACTCTCATTCCCCAAGCTGGCAAACTCCCATTCCCCAACTCCCAAACTCCCATTCTCCCACCCCCAAAGTCCCATTCCCCAACCACCAATGTCCCATTCCCCAACTCCCAAACTCCCATTCCCCCACCCCCAAAGTCCCATTCCCCAACTCCCAAATTCCCATTCCCCAACTCCCATTCCCCCATTCCCCAACTCCCAAACTCCCATTCCCCAACTCCCATTCCCCAAGCTGGCAAACTCCCATTCCCCAACTCCTAAACTCCCACTCCCCACCTCCCATTCCCCAAGCTGGCAAACTCCCATTACCCAACTCCCAAACTCCCATTCCCCAAGCTGGCAAACTCCCATTCCCCAACTCCCAAACTCCCATTCCCCAACTTCCGAACTCCCATTCCCCAAGCTGACAAACTCCCATTCCCCAAGCTGGCAAACTCCCATTCCCCAACTCCCAAACTCCCATTCCCCAAGCTGGCAAGCTCCCATTCCACAAGCTGCAAACTCCCATTCCCCAACCCCCAAACTCCCATTCCCCAACTTCCCAGCTCCCATTCCCCAAGCTGGCAAGCTCCCATTCCCCAAGGTGCAAACTCTCATTCCCCAACTCGCAATCTCCCATTCCCCAAGCTGGCACACTCCCATTTCCCAACTCCCAAACTCCCATTCCCCAACTTCCAAGCTCCCATTCCCCAAGCTGGCAAACTCTCATTCCCCAAGCTGGAAAACTCCCATTCCCCAACTCGCAAACTCCCATTCCCCTACTCCCAAACTCCCATTCCCCAAATTCCAAGCTCCCATTCTCCAAGCTGGCAAACTCCCATTCGCCAAGCTGGAAAACTCCCATTCCCCAACTCCCAAACACCCATTTCCCAACTCCCAAACTCCCATTCCTCAAGCTCGCAAGCTCCCATTCCCCAACTCCCAATCCCCAAGCTGGCAAACTCCCATTCCCCAACTCTCAAACTCCCATTCCCCAACTCCCAAACTCCCATTCCCCAAGCTGGTAAACTCCCATTCCCCAACTCCCAAACTCCCATTCCCCAAGCTCGCAAACTCCCATTCCCAAACTCCCACACTCCCATTCCCCAACACCCAAACTCCCATTCCCCAACTCCCAAACTCCCATTCCCCAAGCTCGCAAACTCCCATTCCCCAAGCTGGTAAACTCCCATTCCCCAACTCCCAAACTCCCATTCCCCAAGCTGGCAAATTCCATTCTCCAACCCCCAAAGTCCCATTCTCCAACTCACAAACTCCCATTCCCCAACTCCCAAACCCCCATTCCCGAATCTGGCAAGCTCCCATTCCCCAACCCCCAAAGTCCCATTCTCCAACTCCCAAACTCCCATTCCCCAACTCCCAAACTCCCATTCCCCAACTCACAAACTCCCATTCCCCAACCCCCAAAGTCCCATTCCCCAACTCCCAAACACCCATTCCCCAACTCCCAAACTCCCATTCCCCAACTCACAAACTCCCATTCCCCAACCACCAATGTCCCATTCCCCAACTCCCAAACTCCCATTCCCCCACCCCCAAAGTCCCATTCCCCAACTCCCAAATTCCCATTCCCCAACTCCCATTCCCCCATTCCCCAACTCCCAAACTCCCATTCCCCAACTCCCATTCCCCAAGCTGGCAAACTCCCATTCCCCAACTCCCAAACTCCCACTCCCCACCTCCCATTCCCCAAGCTGGCAAACTCCCATTACCCAACTCCCAAACTCCCATTCCCCAAGCTGGAAAACTCCCATTCCCCAACTCCCAAACTCCCATTCCCCAACTTCCGAACTCCCATTCCCCAAGCTGACAAACTCCCATTCCCCAAGCTGGCAAACTCCCATTCCCCAACTCCCAAACTCCCATTCCCCAAGCTGGCAAGCTCCCATTCCACAAGCTGCAAACTCCCATTCCCCAACCCCCAAACTCCCATTCCCCAACTTCCCAGCTCCCATTCCCCAAGCTGGCAAGCTCCCATTCCCCAAGGTGCAAACTCCCATTCCCCAACTCGCAATCTCCCATTCCCCAAGCTGGCACACTCCCATTTCCCAACTCCCAAACTCCCATTCCCCAAATTCCAAGCTCCCATTCTCCAAGCTGGCAAACTCCCATTCGCCAAGCTGGAAAACTCCCATTCCCCAACTCCCAAACACCCATTTCCCAACTCCCAAACTCCCATTCCTCAAGCTCGCAAGCTCCCATTCCCCAACTCCCAATCCCCAAGCTCGCAAACTCCCATTCCCCAACTCACAAACTCCCATTCCCCAACTCCCAAACTCCCATTCCCCAAGCTGGTAAACTCCCATTCCCCAACTCCCAAACTCCCATTCCCCAAGCTCGCAAACTCCCATTCCCAAACTCCCACACTCCCATTCCCCAACACCCAAACTCCCATTCCCCAACTCCCAAACTCCCATTCGCAAAGCTCGCAAACTCCCATTCCCCAAGCTAGTAAACTCCCATTCCCCAACTCCCAAACTCCCATTCCCAAGCTGGCAAATTCCATTCTCCAACCCCCAAAGTCCCATTCTCCAACTCACAAACTCCCATTCCCCAACTCCCAAACTCCCATTCCCGAAGCTGGCAAGCTCCCATTCCCCAACCCCCAAAGTCCCATTCCCAACTCCCAAACTCCCATTCCCCAACTCCCAAACTCCCATTCCCCAACTCACAAACTCCCATTCCCCAACCCCCAAAGTCCCATTCCCCAACTCCCAAACACCCATTCCCCAACTCCCAAACTCCCATTCCTCAAGCTCGCAAGCTCCCATTCCCCAACTCCCAATCCCCAAGCTCGCAAACTCCCATTCCCGCAACTCCCACACTCCCATTCCCCAACTCTCAAACTCCCATTCCCCAACTCCCACACTCCCATTCCCCAACACCGAAACTCCCATTCCCCAACTCCCAAACTCCCATTCCCCAAGCTGGCAAGCTCCCATTCCACAAGCTGCAAACTCCCATTCCCCAACCCCCAAACTCCCATTCCCCAACTTCCCAGCTCCCATTCCCCAAGCTGGCATGCTCCCATTCCCCAAGGTGCAAACTCCCATTCCCCAACTCGCAAACTCCCATTCCCCAAGCTGGCACACTCCCATTTCCCAACTCCCAAACTCCCATTCCCCAACTTCCAAGCTCACATTCCCCAAGCTGGCAAACTCCCATTCGCCAAGCTGGAAAACTCCCATTCCCCAACTCCCAAACAGCCATTCCCCAACTCCCAAACTCCCATTCCTCAAGCTCGCAAGCTCCCATTCCCCAACTCCCAATCCCCAAGCTCGCAAACTCCCATTCCCCCAACTCCCACACTCCCATTCCCCAACTCTCAAACTCCCATTCCCCAACTCCCAAACTCCCATTCCCCAAGCTGGTAAACTCCCATTCCCCAACTCCCAAACTCCCATTCCCCAAGCTCGCAAACTCCCATTCCCAAACTCCCACACTCCCATTCCCCAACACCCAAACTCCCATTCCCCAAATCCCAAACTCCCATTCCCCAAGCTCGCAAACTCCCATTCCCCAAGCTGGTAAACTCCCATTCCCCAACTCCCAAACTCCCATTCTCCAACCCCCAAAGTCCCATTCTCCAACTCACAAACTCCCATTCCCCAACTCCCAAACTCCCATCCCCCAAGCTCGCAAACTCCCATTCCCAAACTCCCACACTCCCATTCCCCAACACCCAAACTCCCATTCCCCAACTCCCAAACTCCCATTCCACAAGCTCGCAAACTCCCATTCCCCAAGCTGGTAAACTCCCATTCCCCAACTCCCAAACTCCCATTCCCCAAGCTGGCAAACTCCCATTCTCCAACCCCCAAAGTCCCATTCTCCAACTCACAAACTCCCATTCCCCAACTCCCAAACTCCCATTCCCCAAGCTGGCAAGCTCCCATTCCCCAACCCCCAAAGTCCCATTCTTCAACTCCCAAACTCCCATTCCCCAACTCCCAAACTCCCATTCCCCAAGCTGGTAAACTCCCATTCCCCAACTCCCAAACTCCCATCCCCCAAGCTCGCACACTCCCATTCCCAAACTCCCACACTCCCATTCCCCAACACCCAAACTCCCATTCCCCAACTCCCAAACTCCCATTCCACAAGCTCGCAAACTCCCATTCCCCAAGCTGGTAAACTCCCATTCCCCAACTCCCAAACTGCCATTCCCCAAGCTGGCAAACTCCCATTCTCCAACCCCCAAAGTCCCATTCTCCAACTCACAAACTCCCATTCCCCAACTTCCAAACTCCCATTCCCCAAGCTGGCAAGCTCCCATTCCCCAACCCCCAAAGTCCCATTCTCCAACTCCCAAACTCCCATTCCCCAACTCCCAAACTCCCATTCCCCAACCACCAAAGTCCCATTCCCCAACTCCCAAACTCCCATTCCCCCACCCCCAAAGTCCCATTCCCCAACTCCCAAATTCCCATTCCCCAACTCCCATTCCCCCATTCCCCAACTCCCAAACTCCCATTCCCCAACTCCCATTCCCCAAGCAGGCAAACCCCCATTCCCCAACTACCAAACTCCCACTCCCCACCTCCCATTCCCCAAGCTGGCAAACTCCCATTACCCAACTCCCAAACTCCCATTCCCCAAGCTGGCAAACTCCCATTCCCCAACTCCCAAACTCCCATTCCCCAACTCCCGAACTCCCATTCCCCAAGCTGACAAGCTCCCATTCCCCAAGCTGGCAAACTCCCATTCCCCAACTCCCAAACTCCCATTCCCCAAGCTGGCAAGCTCCCATTCCCCAAGCTGCAAACTCCCATTCCCCAACTCACAAACTCCCATTCCCCAAGCTGGCAAACTCCCATTTCCCAACTCCCAAACTCCCATTCCCCAACTTCCAAGCTCGCATTCCCCAAGCTGGCAAACTCCCATTCCCCAAGCTGGAAAACTCCCATTCCCCAACTCGCAAACTCCCATTCCCCTACTCCCAAACTCCCATTCCCCAAATTCCAAGCTCCCATTCTCCAAGCTGGAAAACTCCCATTCCTCAAGCTCGCAAGCTCCCATTCCCCAACTCCCAATCCCCAAGCTCGCAAACTCCCATTCCCCAACTCCCACACTCCCATTCCCCAACTCTCAAACTCCCATTCCCCAACTCCCAAACTCCCATTCCCCAAGCTGGAAAACTCTCATTCCCCAAGCTGGCAGACTCCCATTCCCCAACTCCCAAACTCCCATTCCCCAACTCCCATTCCCCAAGCTGGCAAACTCCAATTCCCCAAGTTGGCAAACTCCCATTCCCTAACTCCCATTCCCCAAGCTGGCAAACTCCCTTTCCCCAAGCTGGCAAACTCCCATTCCCCAACTCCCAAACTCCCATTCCCCAACTCCCAAAATCATATTCCCCAACCCCCAATCTCCCATTCCCAAACTCCTATTCCCCAACTCCCAAACCCCCATTCCCCACGCTGGCAAACTCCCATTCCCCAATTCCCAAACTCCCATTCCCAAAGCTGGCAAACTCCCATTCCCCAAACTGGAATAGTCCCATTCCCCAACTCCCAAACCCCAAGCTGGCAAACTCCCATTCCCCAACTCCCATTCCCCAAGCTCCCATTCCCCAAGCTCGCAAACTCCCATTCCCCAACTCCCATTCCCCAAACTCCCATTCCCCAAGCTCGCAAACACCCATTCCCCAACTCCCAAACTCCCATTCCCCAACTCTCAAACTCCCATTCCCCAACTCTCAAACTCCCATTCCCCAACTCCTAAACTCCCATCCCCCAAGCTGGCAAACTCCCTTTCCCCAAGCTGGCAAACTCCCATTCCCCAACTCCAAAACTCACATTCCTCAACTCCCAAACTCCTATTCCCATAGCTGGCAAACCTCCATTCCCCAACTCCCATTCCCCAAGCTGGCAAAGTCCCATTCCCCAAGCTGGCAAACTCCCATTCCCCAACTCCCATTCCCCAAGCTGGCAAAGTCCCATTCCCCAAGAAGGCAAACTCCCATTCCCCAAGCTGGCAAACTCCCATTCCCCAACTCTTAAACTCCCATTCCAAAAGCTGGCAAACTCCCTTTCCCCAAGCTGGTAAACGCCCATTCCCCAACTCCCAAACTCCCATTCCCCAACTCACAAACTCCTATTCCCCAACTCCCATTCCCCAAGCTGGCAAACCCCCATTCTCCAAGCTGGCAAACTCCCATTCCCCAACTCCCAAACTCCCATTCCCCAAGCTGGCAAACTCCCATTACCCATGCTCGCAAACTCCCATTCCTCAAGATGGCAACCTCCCATTCTCCAACTCTCAAACTCCCATTCCCCAAGCTGGCAAACTCCCATTCCCCAACTCCCAAACTCCCATTCCCCAAGCTGGCAAACTCCCATTCCCCAACCCCCAAAGTCCCATTCTCCAACTCACAAACTCCCATTCCCCAACTCCCAAACTCCCATTCCCCAACCTGGCAAGCTCCCATTCCCCAACCTCCAAAGTCCCATTCTCCAACTCCCAAAATCCCATTCCCCAACTCCCAAATTCCCATTCCCCAACTCCCAAACTCCCATTCCCCAACCCCCAAAGTCCCATTGCCCAACTCTCAAACTGCCATTCGCCCACCCCCAAAGTCCCATTCCCCAACTCCCAAATTCCCATTCCCCAACTCCCATTCCCCCATTCCCCAACTCCCAAACTCCCATTCCCCAACTGCCATTCCCCAAGCTGGCAAACTCCCATTCCCCAACTCCCAAACTCCCACTCCCCACCTCCCATTCCCCAAGCTGGCAAACTCCCATTCCCCAACTCCCATTCCCCAAGCTCCCATTCCCCAAGCTCGCAAACTCCCATTCCCCAACTCCCATTCCCCAAACTCCCATTCCCCAAGCTCGCAAACACCCATTCCCCAACTCCCAAGCTCCCATTCCCCAACTCTCAAACTCCCATTCCCCAACTCTCAAACTCCCATTCCCCAACTCCTAAACTCCCATTCCCCAAGCTGGCAAACTCCCTTTCCCCAAGCTGGCAAACTCCCATTCCCCAACTCCAAAACTCACATTCCTCAACTCCCAAACTCCTATTCCCATAGCTGGCAAACCTCCATTCCCCAACTCCCATTCCCCAAGCTGGCAAAGTCCCATTCCCCAAGCTGGCAAACTCCCATTCCCCAACTCCCATTCCCCAAGCTGGCAAAGTCCCATTCCCCAAGAAGGCAAACTCCCTTTCCCCAAGCTGGCAAACTCCCATTCCCCAACTCCAAAACTCACATTCCTCAACTCCCAAACTCCTATTCCCATAGCTGGCAAACCTCCATTCCCCAACTCCCATTCCCCAAGCTGGCAAAGTCCCATTCCCCAAGCTGGCAAACTCCCATTCCCCAACTCCCATTCCCCAAGCTGGCAAAGTCCCATTCCCCAAGAAGGCAAACTCCCATTCCCCAAGCTGGCAAACTCCCATTCCCCAACTCTTAAACTCCCATTCCAAAAGCTGGCAAACTCCCTTTCCCCAAGCTGGTAAACTCCCATTCCCCAACTCCCAAACTCCCATTCCCCAACTCACAAACTCCTATTCCCCAACTCCCATTCCCCAAGCTGGCAAACCCCCATTCTCCAAGCTGGCAAACTCCCATTCCCCAACTCCCAAACTCCCATTCCCCAAGCTGGCAAACTCCCATTACACATGCTCGCAAACTCCCATTCCTCAAGATGGCAACCTCCCATTCTCCAACTCTCAAACTCCCATTCTCCAAGCTGGCAAACTCCCATTCGCCAACTCCCAAACTCCCATTCCCCAAGCTGGCAAACTCCCATTCCCCAACCCCCAAAGTCCCATTCTCCAACTCACAAACTCCCATTCCCCAACTCCCAAACTCCCATTCCCCAACCTGGCAAGCTCCCATTCCCCAACCCCCAAAGTCCCATTCTCCAACTCCCAAACTCCCATTCCCCAACTCCCAAATTCCCATTCCCCAACTCCCAAACTCCCATTCCCCAACCCCCAAAGTCCCATTACCCAACTCTCAAACTCCCATTCGCACACCCCCAAAGTCCCATTCCCCAACTCCCAAATTCCCATTCCCCAACTCCCATTCCCCCATTCCCCAACTCCCAAACTCCCATTCCCCAACTCCCATTCCCCAAGCTGGCAAACTCCCATTCCCCAACTCCCAAACTCCCACTCCCCACCTCCCATTCCCCAAGCTGGCAAACTCCCATTCCCCAACTCCCAAACTCCCATTCCCCAAGCTGGCAAACTCCCATTCCCCAACTCCCAAACTCCCATTCCCCAACTCCCGAACTCCCATTCCCCAAGCTGACAAACTCCCATTCCCCAAGCTGGCAAACTCCCATTCCCCAAGTCCCAAACTCCCATTCCCCAAGCTGGCAAGCTCCCATTCCCCAAGCTGCAAACTCACCTTCCCCAACTCGCAAACTCCCATTCCCCAAGCAGGCAAACTCCCATTTCCCAACTCCCAAACTCCCATTCCCCAACTTCCAAGCTCCCATTCCCAAAGCTGGCAAATTCCCATTCCCCAAGCTGGAAAACTCCCATTCCCCAACTCGCAAACTCCCATTCCCCTACTCCCAAACTCCCATTCCCCAAATTCCAAGCTCCCATTCTCCAAGCTGGAAAACTCCCATTCCTCAAGCTCGCAAGCTCCCATTCCCCAACTCCCAACCCCCAAGCTCGCAAACTCCCATTCCCCAACTCCCACACTCCCATTCCCCAACTCTCAAACTCCCATTCCCCAACTCCCAAACTCCCATTCCCCAAGCTGGAAAACTCTCATTCCCCAAGCTGGCAAACTCCCATTCCCCAAGCTGGCAAACTCCCATTCCCCAAGCTTGCAAACTCCCATTCCCCAACTCCCAAACTCCCATTCCCCAACTCCCATTCCCCAAGCTGGCAAACTCCAATTCCCCAAGTAGGCAAACTCCCATTCCCCAACTCCCATTCCCCAAGCTGGCAAACTCCCTTTCCGCAAGCTGGCAAACTCCCATTCCCCCAACCCAAACTCCCATTCCCCAACTCCCAAACTCCTATTCCCCAACTCCCAAACTCCCATTCCCAAACTCCTATTCCCCAACTCCCAAACCCCCATTCCCCAAGCTGGCAAACTCCCATTCCCCAACTCCCAAACTCCCATTCCCAAAGCTGGCAAACTCCCATTCCCCAAGCTGGAAAACTCCCATTCCCCAACTCCCAAACACCAAGCTGGCAAACTCCCATTCCCCAACTCCCAAACTCCCATTCCCCAACTCCCAAACTCCTATTCCCCAACTCCCAAACTCCCATTCCCAAACTCCTATCCCCAACTCCCAAACCCCCATTCCCCAAGCTGGCAAACTCCCATTCCCCAACTCCCCAACTCCCATTCCCAAAGCTGGCAAACTGCCATTCCCCAAGCTGGAAAACTCCCATTCCCCAACTCCCAAACCCCAAGCTTGCAAACTCCCATTCCCCAACTCCCAGTCCCCAAGCTCCCATTCCCCAAGCTCGCAAACTCCCATTCCCCAAGCTCCCATTCCCCAAGCTCGCAAACACCCATTCCCTTACTCCTAAACTCCCATTCCCCAACTCTCAAACTCCCATTCCCCAACTCTCAAACTCCCATTCCCCAACTCTCATACTCCCATTCCCCAACTCCCAAACTCCCATTCTCCAAGCTGGCAAACTCCCATTCCCCAAGCTGGCAAACTCCCATTCCCCAACTCCCAAACCCCAAGCTGGCAAACTCCCATTCCCCAACTCCCATTCCCCAAGCTCCCATTCCCCAAGCTCGCAAACTCCCATTCCCCAACTCCCAAACTCCCATTCCCCAACTCCCAAACACCTATTCCCCGACTACCAAACTCCCATTCCCAAACTCCTATTCCCCAACTCCCAAACCCCCATTCCCCAAGCTGGCAAACTCCCATTCCCCAACTCCCCAACTCCCATTCCCAAAGCTGGCAAACTGCCATTCCCCAAGCTGGAAAACTCCCTTTCCCCAACTCCCAAACCCCAAGCTGGCAAACTACCATTCCCCAACTCCCATTCCCCAAGCTCCCATTCTCCAAGCTCGCAAACTCCCATTCCCCAAGCTCCCATTCCCCAAGCTCGCAAACACCCATTCCCCTACTCCTAAACTCCCATTCCCCAACTCTCAAACTCCCATTCCCCAACTCTCAAACTCCCATTCCCCAACTCTCAAACTCCCATTCCCCAACTCTCAAACTCCCATTCCCCAACTCCCAAACTCCCATTCTCCAAGCAGGCAAACTCCCATTCCCCAAGCTGGCAAACTCCAATTCCCCAAGTAGGCAAACTCCCATTCCCCAACTCCCATTCCCCAAGCTGGCAAACTCCCTTTCCGCAAGCTGGCAAACTCCCATTCCCCCAACCCAAACTCCCATTCCCCAACTCCCAAACTCCTATTCCCCAACTCCCAAACTCCCATTCCCAAACTCCTATTCCCCAACTCCCAAACCCCCATTCCCCAAGCTGGCAAACTCCCATTCCCCAACTCCCAAACTCCCATTCCCAAAGCTGGCAAACTCCCATTCCCCAAGCTGGAAAACTCCCATTCCCCAACTCCCAAACCCCAAGCTGGCAAACTCCCATTCCCCAACTCCCAAACTCCCATTCCCCAACTCCCAAACTCCTATTCCCCAACTCCCAAACTCCCATTCCCAAACTCCTACCCCCAACTCCCAAACCCCCATTCCCAAGCTGGCAAACTCCCATTCCCCAACTCCCCAACTCCCATTCCCAAAGCTGGCAAACTGCCATTCCCCAAGCTGGAAAACTCCCATTCCCCAACTCCCAAACCCCAAGCTTGCAAACTCCCATTCCCCAACTCCCATTCCCCAAGCTCCCATTCCCCAAGCTCGCAAACTCCCATTCCCCAAGCTCCCATTCCCCAAGCTCGCAAACACCCATTCCCTTACTCCTAAACTCCCATTCCCCAACTCTCAAACTCCCATTCCCCAACTCTCAAACTCCCATTCCCCAACTCTCATACTCCCATTCCCCAACTCCCAAACTCCCATTCTCCAAGCTGGCAAACTCCCATTCCCCAAGCTGGCAAACTCCCATTCCCCAACTCCCAAACCCCAAGCTGGCAAACTCCCATTCCCCAACTCCCATTCCCCAAGCTCCCATTCCCCAAGCTCGCAAACTCCCATTCCCCAACTCCCAAACTCCCATTCCCCAACTCCCAAACTCCTATTCCCCGACTCCCAAACTCCCATTCCCAAACTCCTATTCCCCAACTCCCAAACCCCCATTCCCCAAGCTGGCAAACTCCCATTCCCCAACTCCCCAACTCCCATTCCCAAAGCTGGCAAACTGCCATTCCCCAAGCTGGAAAACTCCCTTTCCCCAACTCCCAAACCCCAAGCTGGCAAACTACCATTCCCCAACTCCCATTCCCCAAGCTCCCATTCTCCAAGCTCGCAAACTCCCATTCCCCAAGCTCCCATTCCCCAAGCTCGCAAACACCCATTCCCCTACTCCTAAACTCCCATTCCCCAACTCTCAAACTCCCATTCCCCAACTCTCAAACTCCCATTCCCCAACTCTCAAACTCCCATTCCCCAACTCTCAAACTCCCATTCCCCAACTCCCAAACTCCCATTCTCCAAGCAGGCAAACTCCCATTCCCCAAGCTGGCAAACTCCCATTCCCCAACTCCTAAACTCCCATTCCCCAAGCTGGCAAACTCCGATTCCCCAACTCCCAAACTCACATTCCTCAACTCCCAAACTCCTATTCCCATTGCTGGCAAACCTCCATTCCCCAACTCCCATTCCCCAAGCTGGCAAAGTCCCATTCCCCAAGATGGCAAACTCCCATCCCCCAACTCCCAAACTCCCACTCCCCAACTCCCAAACTCCATTTCCCCAACTCCCATTCCCCAACTCCAAAACTCCCATTCCCCAAGCTGGCAAACTCCCATTCCCCAACTCTTAAACTCCCATTCCAAAAGCTGGCAAACTCCCTTTCCCCAAGCTGGCAAACTCACATTCCCCAACTCCCAAACTCCCAAACTCCCATTCCCCAACTCCCAAACTCCTATTCCCCAACTCCCAAACTCCTATTCCCCAACTCCCATTCCCCAAGCTGGCAAACCCCCATTCCCCAAGCTGGCAAACTCCCATTCCCCAACTCCGAAACTCCCATTCCCCAAGCTGGCAAACTCCCATTCCCCAAGCTCGCAAACTCCCATTCCCCAGGATGGCAACCTCCCATTCTCCAACTCTCAACTCCCATTCCCCAAGCTGGCCAACTCCCATTCCCCAACTCCCAAACTCCCATTCCCCAAGCTGGCAAACTCCCATTCCCCAACCCCCAAAGTCCCATTCTCCAACTCACAAACTCCCATTCCCCAACTCCCAAACTCCCATTCCCCAAGCTGGCAAGGTCCCATTCCCCAACCCCCAAAGTCCCATTCTCCAACTCCCAAACTCCCATTCCCCAACTCCCAAACTCCCATTCCCCAACTCCCAAACTCCCATTCCCCAACCCCCAAAGTCCCATTCCCCAACTCCCAAACTCCCATTCCCGCACCCCCAAAGTCCCATTCCCCAACTCCCAAATTCCCATTCCCCAACTCCCATTCCCCAAGCTGGCATACTCCCATTCCCCAACTCCCAAACTCCCACTCCCCACCTCCCATTCCCCAAGCTGGCAAACTCCCATTCCCCAACTTCCGAACTCCCATTCCCCAAGCTGGCAAACTCCCATTCCCCAACTCCCAAACGCCCATTCCCCAACTCCCGAACTCCCATTCCCCAAGCTGACAAACTCCCATTCCCCAAGCTGGCAAACTCCCATTCCCCAACTCCCAAACTCCCATTCCCCAAGCTGGCAAGCTCCCATTCCTCATGCTGCAAACTCCCATTCCCCAACCCCCAAACTCCCATTCCCCAACTACCAAACTCCCATTCCCCAAGCTGGCAAGCTCCCATTCCCCAAGCTGCAAACTCCCATTCCCCAACTCGCAAACTCCCATTCCCCAAGCTGGCACACGCCCATTTCCTAACTCCCAAACTCCCATTCCCCAACTTCCAAACACCCATTCCCCAACTCCCAAACTCCCATTCCTCAAGCTCGCAAGCTCCCATTCCCCAACTCCCAATCCCCAAGCTCGTAAACTCCCATTCCCCCAACTCCCACACTCCAATTCCCCAACTCTCAAACTCCCATTCCCCAACTCCCAAACTCCCATTCCCCAAGCTGGTAAACTCCCATTCCCCAACTCCCAAACTCCCATTCCCCAAGCTCGCAAACTCCCATTCCCCAACTCCCACACTCCCATTCCCCAACAGGCAAACTCCCATTCCCCAACTCCCAAACTCCCATTCCCCAAGCTGGCAAGCTCCCATTCCTCATGCTGCAAACTCCCATTCCCCAACCCCCACACTCCCATTCCCCAACTACCAAACTCCCATTCCCCAAGCTGGCAAGCTCCCATTCCCCAAGCTGGAAACTCCCATTCCCCAACTCGCAAACTCCCATTCCCCAAGCTGGCACACTCCCATTACCCAACTCCCAAACTCCCATTCCCCAACTTCCAAGCTCCCATTCCCCAAGCTGGCAAACTCTCATTCCCCAAGCTGGAAAACTCCCATTACCCAACTCGCAAACTCCCATTCCCCTACACCCAAACTCCCATTCCCCAAATTCCAAGCTCCCATTCTCCAAGCTGGCAAACTCCCATTCGCAAAGCTGGAAAACTCCCATTCCCCAACTCCCAAACACCCATTCCCCAACTCCCAAACTCCCATTCCTCAAGCTCGCAAGCTCCCATTCCCCAACTCCCAATCCCCAAGCTCGCAAACTCCCATTCCCCCAACTCCCACACTCCCATTCCCCAACTCTCAAACTCCCATTCCCCAACTCCCAAACTCCCATTCCCCAAGCTGGTAAACTCCCATTCCCCAACTCCCAAACTCCCATTCCCCAAGCTCGCAAACTCCCATTCCCCAACTCGCACACTCCCATTCTCCAACACCCAAACTCCCATTCCCCAACTCCCAAACTCCCATTCCCCAAGCTCGCAAACTCCCATTCCCCAAGCTGGAAAACTCCCATTACCCAACTCGCAAACTCCCATTCCCCTACACCCAAACTCCCATTCCCCAAATTCCAAGCTCCCATTCTCCAAGCTGGCAAACTCCCATTCGCAAAGCTGGAAAACTCCCATTCCCCAACTCCCAAACACCCATTCCCCAACTCCCAAACTCCCATTCCTCAAGCTCGCAAGCTCCCATTCCCCAACTGCCAATCCCCAAGCTCGCAAACTCCCATTCCCCCAACTCCCACACTCCCATTCCCCAACTCTCAAACTCCCATTTCCCAACTCCCAAATTCCCATTCCCCAACTCCCATTCCCCATTCCCCAACTCCCAAACTCCCATTCCCCAACTCCCATTCCCCAAGCTGGCAAACTCCATTCCCCAACTCCCAAACTCCCACTCCCCACCTCCCATTCCCCAAGCTGGCAAACTCCCATTCCCCAAGCTGGCAAACTCCCATTCCCCAACCCCCAAACTCCCATTCCCCAACTACCAAACTCCCATTCCCCAAGCTGGTAAACTCCCATTCCCCAACTCCCAAACTCCCATTCCCCAAGCTCGCAAACTCCCATTCCCCAACTCCCAAACACCCATTCCCCAATTCCCAAACTCCCATTCCTCAAGCTCGCAAGCTCCCATTCCCCAACTCCCAATCCCCAAGCTCGCAAACTCCCATTCCCCCAACTCCCACACTCCCATTCCCCAACACCCAAACTCCCATTCCCCAACTCCCAAACTCCCATTCCCCAAGCTCGCAAACTCCCATTCCCCAAGCTGGTAAACTCCCATTCCCCAACTCCCAAACTCCCATTCCCCAAGCTGGCAAACTGCCATTCTCCAACCCCCAAAGTCCCATTCTCCAACTCACAAACTCCCATTCCCCAACTCCCAAACTCCCATTCCCCAAGCTGGCAAGCTTCCATTCCCCAACCCCCAAAGTCCCATTCTCCAACTCCCAAACTCCCATTCCCCAACTCTCAAACTCCCATTCCCCAAGCTCGCAAACTCCCATTCCCCAACTCGCACACTCCCATTCTCCAACACCCAAACTCCCATTCCCCAACTCCCAAACTCCCATTCCCCAAGCTCGCAAACTCCCATTCCCCAAGCTGGAAAACTCCCATTACCCAACTCGCAAACTCCCATTCCCCTACACCCAAACTCCCATTCCCCAAATTCCAAGCTCCCATTCTCCAAGCTGGCAAACTCCCATTCGCAAAGCTGGAAAACTCCCATTCCCCAACTCCCAAACACCCATTCCCCAACTCCCAAACTCCCATTCCTCAAGCTCGCAAGCTCCCATTCCCCAACTGCCAATCCCCAAGCTCGCAAACTCCCATTCCCCCAACTCCCACACTCCCATTCCCCAACTCTCAAACTCCCATTTCCCAACTCCCAAATTCCCATTCCCCAACTCCCATTCCCCCATTCCCCAACTCCCAAACTCCCATTCCCCAACTCCCATTCCCCAAGCTGGCAAACTCCATTCCCCAACTCCCAAACTCCCACTCCCCACCTCCCATTCCCCAAGCTGGCAAACTCCCATTCCCCAAGCTGGCAAACTCCCATTCCCCAACCCCCAAACTCCCATTCCCCAACTACCAAACTCCCATTCCCCAAGCTGGTAAACTCCCATTCCCCAACTCCCAAACTCCCATTCCCCAAGCTCGCAAACTCCCATTCCCCAACTCCCAAACACCCATTCCCCAATTCCCAAACTCCCATTCCTCAAGCTCGCAAGCTCCCATTCCCCAACTCCCAATCCCCAAGCTCGCAAACTCCCATTCCCCCAACTCCCACACTCCCATTCCCCAACACCCAAACTCCCATTCCCCAACTCCCAAACTCCCATTCCCCAAGCTCGCAAACTCCCATTCCCCAAGCTGGTAAACTCCCATTCCCCAACTCCCAAACTCCCATTCCCCAAGCTGGCAAACTGCCATTCTCCAACCCCCAAAGTCCCATTCTCCAACTCACAAACTCCCATTCCCCAACTCCCAAACTCCCATTCCCCAAGCTGGCAAGCTTCCATTCCCCAACCCCCAAAGTCCCATTCTCCAACTCCCAAACTCCCATTCCCCAACTCTCAAACTCCCATTCCCCAACTCACAAACTCCCATTCCCCAAGCTGGTAAACACCCATTCCCCAACTCCCAAACTCCCATTCCCCAAGCTCGCAAACACCCATTCCCCAACTCCCACACTCCCATTCCCCAACACCCAAACTCCCATTCCCCAACTCCCAAACTCCCATTCCCCAAGCTCGCAAACTCCCATTCCCCAAGCTGGTAAACTCCCATTCCCCAACTCCCAAACTCCCATTCCCCAAGCTGGCAAGCTACCATTCCCCATGCTGCAAACTCCCATTCCCCAACCCCCAAACTCCCATTCCCCAACTTCCAAACTCCCATTCCCCAAGCTGGGAAGCTCCCATTCCCCAAGCTGCAAACTCCCATTCCCCAACTCGCAAACTCCCATTCCCCAAGCTGGCACACTCCCATTTCCCACCTCCCAAACTCCCATTCCCCAACTTCCAAGCTCCCATTCCCCAAGCTGGCAAACTCTCATTCCCCAAGCTGGAAAACTCCCATTCCCCAACTCCCAAACTCCCATTCCCCAAATTCCAAGCTCCCATTCTCCAAGCTGGCAAACTCCCATTCGCCAAGCTGGAAAACTCCCATTCCCCAACTCCCAAACACCCATTCCCCAACTCCCAAACTCCCATTCCTCAAGCTCGCAAGCTCCCATTCCCCAACTCCCAATCCCCAAGCTCGTAAACTCCCATTCCCCCAACTCCCACACTCCAATTCCCCAACTCTCAAACTCCCATTCCCCAACTCCCAAACTCCCATTCCCCAAGCTGGTAAACTCCCATTCCCCAACTCCGAAACTCCCATTCCCCAAGCTCGCAAACTCCCATTCCCCAACTCCCACACTCCCATTCTCCAACAGGCAAACTCCCATTCCCCAACTCCCAAACTCCCATTCCCCAAGCTGGCAAGCTCCCATTCCTCATGCTGCAAACTCCCATTCCCCAACCCCCACACTCCCATTCCCCAACTACCAAACTCCCATTCCCCAAGCTGGCAAGCTCCCATTCCCCAAGCTGCAAACTCCCATTCCCCAACTCGCAAACTCCCATTCCCCAAGCTGGCACACTCCCATTACCCAACTCCCAAACTCCCATTCCCCAACTTCCAAGCTCCCATTCCCCAAGCTGGCAAACTCTCATTCCCCAAGCTGGAAAACTCCCATTACCCAACTCGCAAACTCCCATTCCCCTACACCCAAACTCCCATTCCCCAAATTCCAAGCTCCCATTCTCCAAGCTGGCAAACTCCCATTCGCAAAGCTGGAAAACTCCCATTCCCCAACTCCCAAACACCCATTCCCCAACTCCCAAACTCCCATTCCTCAAGCTCGCAAGCTCCCATTCCCCAACTCCCAATCCCCAAGCTCGCAAACTCCCATTCCCCCAACTCCCACACTCCCATTCCCCAACTCTCAAACTCCCATTCCCCAACTCCCAAACTCCCATTCCCCAAGCTGGTAAACTCCCATTCCCCAACTCCCAAACTCCCATTCCCCAAGCTCGCAAACTCCCATTCCCCAACTCGCACACTCCCATTCTCCAACACCCAAACTCCCATTCCCCAACTCCCAAACTCCCATTCCCCAAGCTCGCAAACTCCCATTCCCCAAGCTGGTAAACTCCCATTCCCCAACTCCCAAACTCCCATTCCCCAAGCTGGCAAACTGCCATTCTCCAACCCCCAAAGTCCCATTCTCCAACTCACAAACTCCCATTCCCCAACTCCCAAACTCCCATTCCCCCAAGCTGGCAAGCTTCCATTCCCCAACCCCCAAAGTCCCATTCTCCAACTCCCAAACTCCCATTCCCCAACTCAAACTCCCATTCCCCAACTCACAAACTCCCATTCCCCAAGCTGGTAAACTCCCATTCCCCAACTCCCAAACTCCCATTCCCCAAGCTCGCAAACTCCCATTCCCCAACTCCCACACTCCCATTCCCCAACACCCAAACTCCCATTCCCCAAGCTCGAAACTCCCATTCCCCAACTCCCACACTCCCATTCCCCAACACCCAAACTCCCATTCCCCAACTCCCAAACTCCCATTCCCCAAGCTCGCAAACTCCCATTCCCCAAGCTGGTAAACTCCCATTCCCCAACTCCCAAACTCCCATTCCCCAAGCTCGCAAACTCCCATTCCCCAACTCGCACACTCCCATTCCCCAACACCCAAACTCCCATTCCCCAACTCCCAAACTCCCATTCCCCAAGCTCGCAAGCTCCCATTCCCCAAGCTGGTAAACTCCCATTCCCCAACTCCCAAACTCCCATTCCCCAAGCTGGCAAACTGCCATTCTCCAACCCCCAAAGTCCCATTCTCCAACTCACAAACTCCCATTCCCCAACTCCCAAACTCCCATTCGCCCAAGCTGGCAAGCTTCCATTCCCCAACCCCCAAAGTCCCATTCTCCAACTCCCAAACTCCCATTCCCCAACTCTCAAACTCCCATTCCCCAACTCACAAACTCCCATTCCCCAAGCTGGTAAACTCCCATTCCCCAACTCCCAAACTCCCATTCCCCAAGCTCGCAAACTCCCATTACCCAACTCCCACACTCCCATTCCCCAACACCCAAACTCCCATTCCCCAACTCCCAAACTCCCATTCCCCAAGCTCGCAAACTCCCATTCCCCAAGCTGGTAAACTCCCATTCCCCAACTCCCAAACTCCCATTCCCCAAGCTGGCAAGCTCCCATTCCCCATGCTGCAAACTCCCATTCCCCAACCCCCAAACTCCCATTCCCCAACTCCCAAACTCCCATTCCCCAAGCTCGCAAACTCCCATTCCCCAAGCTGGTAAACTCCCATTCCCCAACTCCCAAACTCCCATTCCCCAAGCTCGCAAACTCCCATTCCCCAACTCGCACACTCCCATTCCCCAACACCCAAACTCCCATTCCCCAACTCCCAAACTCCCATTCCCCAAGCTCGCAAGCTCCCATTCCCCAAGCTGGTAAACTCCCATTCCCCAACTCCCAAACTCCCATTCCCCAAGCTGGCAAACTGCCATTCTCCAACCCCCAAAGTCCCATTCTCCAACTCACAAACTCCCATTCCCCAACTCCCAAACTCCCATTCGCCCAAGCTGGCAAGCTTCCATTCCCCAACCCCCAAAGTCCCATTCTCCAACTCCCAAACTCCCATTCCCCAACTCTCAAACTCCCATTCCCCAACTCACAAACTCCCATTCCCCAAGCTGGTAAACTCCCATTCCCCAACTCCCAAACTCCCATTCCCCAAGCTCGCAAACTCCCATTACCCAACTCCCACACTCCCATTCCCCAACACCCAAACTCCCATTCCCCAACTCCCAAACTCCCATTCCCCAAGCTCGCAAACTCCCATTCCCCAAGCTGGTAAACTCCCATTCCCCAACTCCCAAACTCCCATTCCCCAAGCTGGCAAGCTCCCATTCCCCATGCTGCAAACTCCCATTCCCCAACCCCCAAACTCCCATTCCCCAACTCCCAAACTCCCATTCCCCAAGCTCGCAAACTCCCATTCCCCAACTCCCACACTCCCATTCTCCAACAGGCAAACTCCCATTCCCCAACTCCCAAACTCCCATTCCCCAAGCTGGCAAGCTCCCATTCCTCATGCTGCAAACTCCCATTCCCCAACCCCCACACTCCCATTCCCCAACTACCAAACTCCCATTCCCCAAGCTGGCAAGCTCCCATTCCCCAAGCTGCAAACTCCCATTCCCCAACTCGCAAACTCCCATTCCCCAAGCTGGCACACTCCCATTACCCAACTCCCAAACTCCCATTCCCCAACTTCCAAGCTCCCATTCCCCAAGCTGGCAAACTCTCATTCCCCAAGCTGGAAAACTCCCATTACCCAACTCGCAAACTCCCATTCCCCTACACCCAAACTCCCATTCCCCAAATTCCAAGCTCCCATTCTCCAAGCTGGCAAACTCCCATTCGCAAAGCTGGAAAACTCCCATTCCCCAACTCCCAAACACCCATTCCCCAACTCCCAAACTCCCATTCCTCAAGCTCGCAAGCTCCCATTCCCCAACTCCCAATCCCCAAGCTCGCAAACTCCCATTCCCCCAACTCCCACACTCCCATTCCCCAACTCTCAAACTCCCATTCCCCAACTCCCAAACCCCATTCCCCAAGCTCGCAAACTCCCATTCCCCAACTCGCACACTCCCATTCTCCAACACCCAAACTCCCATTCCCCAACTCCCAAACTCCCATTCCCCAAGCTCGCAAACTCCCATTCCCCAAGCTGGTAAACTCCCATTCCCCAACTCCCAAACTCCCATTCCCCAAGCTGGCAAACTGCCATTCTCCAACCCCAAAGTCCCATTCTCCAACTCACAAACTCCCATTCCCCAACTCGGCAAACTCCCATTCCCCCAAGCTGGCAAGCTTCCATTCCCCAACCCCCAAAGTCCCATCTCCAACTCCCAAACTCCCATTCCCCAACTCAAACTCCCATTCCCCAACTCACAAACTCCCATTCCCCAAGCTGGTAAACTCCCATTCCCCAACTCCCAAACTCCCATTCCCCAAGCTCGCAAACTCCCATTCCCCAACTCCCACACTCCCATTCCCCAACACCCAAACTCCCATTCCCCAAGCTCGCAAACTCCCATTCCCCAACTCCCACACTCCCATTCCCCAACACCCAAACTCCCATTCCCCAACTCCCAAACTCCCATTCCCCAAGCTCGCAAACTCCCATTCCCCAAGCTGGTAAACTCCCATTCCCCAACTCCCAAACTCCCATTCCCCAAGCTCGCAAACTCCCATTCCCCAACTCGCACACTCCCATTCCCCAACACCCAAACTCCCATTCCCCAACTCCCAAACTCCATTCCCCAAGCTCGCAAGCTCCCATTCCCCAAGCTGGTAAACTCCCATTCCCCAACTCCCAAACTCCCATTCCCCAAGCTGGCAAACTGCCATTCTCCAACCCCAAAGTCCCATTCTCCAACTCACAAACTCCCATTCCCAACTCCCAAACTCCCATTCGCCCAAGCTGGCAAGCTTCCATTCCCCAACCCCCAAAGTCCCATTCTCCATCCCAAACTCCCATTCCCCAACTCTCAAACTCCCATTCCCAACTCACAAACTCCCATTCCCCAAGCTGGTTAAACTCCCATTCCCCAACTCCCAAACTCCCATTCCCAAGCTCGCAAACTCCCATTACCCAACTCCCACACTCCCATTCCCCAACACCCAAACTCCCATTCCCAACTCCCAAACTCCCATTCCCCAAGCTCGCAAACTCCCATTCCCCAAGCTGGCCAACTCCAAACTCCCATCCCCAAGCTCGCAAACTCCCATTCCCCAAGCTGGTAAACTCCCATTCCCCAACTCCCAAACTCCCATTCCCCAAGCTGGCAAGCTCCCATTCCCCATGCTGCAAACTCCATTCCCCAACCCCCAAACTCCCATTCCCCAACTCCAAACTCCCATTCCCCAAGCTGGCAAGCTCCCATTCCCCAAGCTGCAAACTCCCATTCCCCAACTCGCAAACTCCCATTCCCCAAGCTGGCACACTCCCATTTCCCAACTCCCAAACTCCCATTCCCCAACTTCCAAGCTCCCATTCCCCAAGCTGGCAAACTCTCATTCCCCAAGCTGGAAAACTCCCATTCCCCAACTCGCAAACTCCCATTCCCCTACTCCCAAACTCCCATTCCCCAAATTCCAAGCTCCCATTCTCCAAGCTGGCAAACTCCCATTCGCCAAGCTGGAAAACTCCCATTCCCCAACTCCCAAACACCCATTCCCCAACTCCCAAACTCCCATTCCTCAAGCTCGCAAGCTCCCATTCCCCAACTCCCAATCCCAAGCTCGCAAACTCCCATTCCCCCAACTCCCACACTCCCATTCCCCAACTCTCAAACTCCCATTCCCCAACTCCCAAACTCCATTCCCCAAGCTGGTAAACCCCCATTCCCCAACTCCCAAACTCCCATTCACAAGCTCGCAAACTCCCATTCCCCATCTCCCACACTCCCATTCCCCAACACCCAAACTCCCATTCCCCAACTCCCAAACTCCCATTCCCCAAGCTCGCAAACTCCCATTCCCCAAGCTGGTAAACTCCCATTCCCCAACTCACAAACTCCCATTCCCCAAGCTGGCAAGCTCCCATTCCCCAACCCCCAAAGTCCCATTTTCCAACTCCCAAACTCCCATTCCCCAACTCCCAAACTCCCATTCCCCAACTCACAAACTCCCATTCCCCAACCCCAAAGTCCCATTCCCCAACTCCCAAACTCCCATTCCCCAACCACCAAAGTCCCATTCCCCAACTCCCAAACTCCCATTCCCCCACCCCCAAAGTCCCATTCCCCAACTCCCAAATTCCCATTCCCCAACCTCCCATTCCCCCATTCCCCAACTCCCAAACTCCCATTCCCCAACTCCCATTCCCAAGCTGGCAAACTCCCATTCCCCAACTCCCAAACTCCCACTCCCCACCTCCCATTCCCCAAGCTAGCAAACTCCCATTCCCCAACTCCCAAACTCCCATTCCCCAAGCTGGCAAACTCCCATTCCCCAACTCCCAAACTCCCATTCCCAACTCCCAAACTCCCATTCCCCAAGCTGACAAACTCCCATTCCCCAAGCTGGCAAACTCCCATTCCCAACTCCCAAACTCCCATTCCCCCAAGCTGACAAACTCCCATTCCCCAACTCCCAACTCCCATTCCCCAACTCCCAAACTCCCTATTCCCCAACTCCCAAACTCCCATTCCCAAACTCCTATTCCCCAACTCCCAAACCCCAATTCCCCAAGCTGGCAAACTCCCATTCCCCAACTCCCAAACTCCCATTCCCCAACTCCCAAACTCCTATTCCCCAACTCCCAAACTCCCATTCCCAAACTCCTATTCCCCAACTCCCAAACCCCAATTCCCCAAGCTGGCAAACTCCCATTCCCCAACTCCCAAACTCCCATTCCCCAAGCTGGTAAACTCCCATTCCCCAACTCCCAAACTCCCATTCACAAGCTCGCAAACTCCCATTCCCCAACTCCCACACTCCCATTCCCCAACACCCAAACTCCCATTCCCCAACTCCCAAACTCCCATTCCCCAAGCTCGCAAACTCCCATTCCCCAAGCTGGTAAACTTCCATTCCCCAACTCACAAACTCCCATTCCCCAAGCTGGCAAGCTCCCATTCCCCAACCCCCAAAGTCCCATTTTCCAACTCCCAAACTCCCATTCCCCAACTCCCAAACTCCCATTCCCCAACTCACAAACTCCCATTCCCCAATCCCCAAAGTCCCATTCCCCAACTCCCAAACTCCCATTCCCCAACCACCAAAGTCCCATTCCCCAACTCCCAAACTCCCATTCCCCCACCCCCAAATTCCCATTCCCCAACTCCCAAATTCCCATTCCCCAACTCCCATTCCCCCATTCCCCAACTCCCAAACTCCCATTCCCCAACTCCCATTCCCCAAGCTGGCAAACTCCCATTCCCCAACTCCCAAACTCCCACTCCCCACCTCCCATTCCCCAAGCTAGCAAACTCCCATTCCCCAACTCCCAAACTCCCATTCCCCAAGCTGGCAAACTCCCATTCCCCAACTCCCAAACTCCCATTCCCAACTCCCAAACTCCCATTCCCCAAGCTGACAAACTCCCATTCCCCAAGCTGGCAAACTCCCATTCCCCAACTCCCAAACTCCCATTCCCCAAGCTGGCAAGCTCCCATTCCCCAAGCTGCAAACTCCCATTCCCCAACTCACAAACTCCCCTACCCCAAGCTGGCAAACTCCAATTTCCCAACTCCCAAACTCCCATTCCCCAACTTCCAAGCTCCCATTCGCCAAGCTGGCAAACTCCCATTCCCCAAGCTGGAAAACTCCCATTCCCCAACTCGCAAACCCCCATTCCCCTACTCCCAAACTCCCATTCCCCAAATTCAAAGCTCCCATTCTCCAAGCTGGAAACCTCCCATTCCTCAAGCTCGCAAGCTCCCATTCCCCAACTCCCAATCCCCAAGCTCGCAAACTCCCGTTCCCCAACTCCCACACTCCCATTCCACAACTCTCAATCTCCCATTCCCCAACTCCCAAACTCCCATTCCCCAAGCTGGAAAACTCTCATTCCCCAAGCTGGCAAACTCCAATTCCCCAAGTTGGCAAACTCCCATTCCCCAAGTCCCATTCCCCAAGCTGGCAAACTCCCTTTCCCCAAGCTGGCAAACTCCCATTCCCCAACTCCCAAACTCCCATTCCCCAACTCCCAAACTCCTATTCCCCAACTCCCAAAACTCCCATTCCCAAACTCCTATTCCCCAACTCCCAAACCCCAATTCCCCAAGCTGGCAAACTCCCATTCCCCAACTCCCAAACTCCCATTCCCCAAGCTGGTAAACTCCCATTCCCCAACTCACAAACTCCCATTCACAAGCTCGCAAACTCCCATTCCCCAACTCCCACACTCCCATTCCCCAACACCCAAACTCCCATTCCCAACTCCCAAACTCCCATTCCCCAAGCTCGCAAACTCCCATTCCCCAAGCTGGTAAACTCCCATTCCCCAACTCACAAACTCCCATTCCCCAAGCTGGCAAGCTCCCATTCCCCAACCCCCAAAGTCCCATTTTCCAACTCCCAAACTCCCATTCCCCAACTCCCAAACTCCCATTCCCCAACTCACAAACTCCCATTCCCCAACCCCCCAAAGTCCCATTCCCCAACTCCCAAACTCCCATTCCCCAACCACCAAAGTCCCATTCCCCAACTCCCAAACTCCCATTCCCCCACCCCCAAAGTCCCATTCCCCAACTCCCAAATTCCCATTCCCCAACTCCCATTCCCCCATTCCCCAACTCCCAAACTCCCATTCCCCAACTCCCATTCCCCAAGCTGGCAAACTCCCATTCCCCAACTCCCAAACTCCCACTCCCCACCTCCCATTCCCCAAGCTGGCAAACTCCCATTCCCCAACTCCCAAACTCCCATTCCCCAAGCTGGCAAACTCACATTCCCCAACTCCCAAACTCCCATTCCCAACTCCCAAACTCCCATTCCCCAAGCTGACAAACTCCCATTCCCCAAGCTGGCAAATTCCCATTCCCCAACTCCCAAACTCCCATTCCCCAAGCTGGCAAGCTCCCATTCCCCAAGCTGCAAACTCCCATTCCCCAACTCACAAACTCCCATTCCCCAAGCTGGCAAACTCCAATTTCCCAACTCCCAAACTCCCATTCCCCAACTTCCAAGCTCCCATTCGCCAAGCTGGCAAACTCCCATTCCCCAAGCTGGAAAACTCCCATTCCCCAACTCGCAAACCCCCATTCCCCTACTCCCAAACTCCCATTCCCCAAATTCAAAGCTCCCATTCTCCAAGCTGGAAACCTCCCATTCCTCAAGCTCGCAAGCTCCCATTCCCCAACTCCCAATCCCCAAGCTCGCAAACTCCCGTTCCCCAACTCCCACACTCCCATTCCACAACTCTCAATCTCCCATTCCCCAACTCCCAAACTCCCATTCCCCAAGCTGGAAAACTCTCATTCCCCAAGCTGGCAAACTCAAATTCCCCAAGTTGGCAAACTCCCATTCCCCAAGCTGGCAAGCTCCCATTCCCCAAGCTGCAAACTCCCATTCCCCAACTCACAAACTCCCATTCCCCAAGCTGGCAAACTCCAATTTCCCAACTCCCAAACTCCCATTCCCCAACTTCCAAGCTCCCATTCCCCAAGCTGGCAAACTCCCATTCCCCAACTCCCAAACTCCCATTCCCAACTCCCAAACTCCCATTCCCCAAGCTGACAAACTCCCATTCCCCAAGCTGGCAAATTCCCATTCCCCAACTCCCAAACTCCCATTCCCCAAGCTGGCAAGCTCCCATTCCCCAAGCTGCAAACTCCCATTCCCCAACTCACAAACTCCCATTCCCCAAGCTGGCAAACTCCAATTTCCCAACTCCCAAACTCCCATTCCCCAACTTCCAAGCTCCCATTCGCCAAGCTGGCAAACTCCCATTCCCCAAGCTGGAAAACTCCCATTCCCCAACTCGCAAACCCCCATTCCCCTACTCCCAAACTCCCATTCCCCAAATTCAAAGCTCCCATTCTCCAAGCTGGAAACCTCCCATTCCTCAAGCTCGCAAGCTCCCATTCCCCAACTCCCAATCCCCAAGCTCGCAAACTCCCGTTCCCCAACTCCCACACTCCCATTCCACAACTCTCAATCTCCCATTCCCCAACTCCCAAACTCCCATTCCCCAAGCTGGAAAACTCTCATTCCCCAAGCTGGCAAACTCCAATTCCCCAAGTTGGCAAACTCCCATTCCCCAAGTCCCATTCCCCAAGCTGGCAAACTCCCTTTCCCCAAGCTGGCAAACTCCCATTCCCCAACTCCCAAACTCCCATTCCCCAACTCCCAAACTCCTATTCCCCAACTCCCAAACTCTCATTCCCAAACTCCTATTCCCCAACTCCCAAACCCCAATTCCCCAAGCTGGCAAACTCCCATTCCCCAACTCCCAAACTCCCATTCCCCAAGCTGGTAAACTCCCATTCCCCAACTCCCAAACTCCCATTCACAAGCTCGCAAACTCCCATTCCCCAACTCCCACACTCCCATTCCCCAACACCCAAACTCCCATTCCCCAACTCCCAAACTCCCATTCCCCAAGCTCGCAAACTCCCATTCCCCAAGCTGGTAAACTCCCATTCCCCAACTCACAAACTCCCATTCCCCAAGCTGGCAAGCTCCCATTCCCCAACCCCCAAAGTCCCATTTTCCAACTCCCAAACTCCCATTCCCCAACTCCCAAACTCCCATTCCCCAACTCACAAACTCCCATTCCCCAACCCCCAAAGTCCCATTCCCCAACTCCCAAACTCCCATTCCCCAACCACCAAAGTCCCATTCCCCAACTCCCAAACTCCCATTCCCCCACCCCCAAAGTCCCATTCCCCAACTCCCAAATTCCCATTCCCCAACTCCCATTCCCCCATTCCCCAACTCCCAAACTCCCATTCCCCAACTCCCATTCCCCAAGCTGGCAAACTCCCATTCCCCAACTCCCAAACTCCCACTCCCCACCTCCCATTCCCCAAGCTGGCAAACTCCCATTCCCCAACTCCCAAACTCCCATTCCCCAAGCTGGCAAACTCACATTCCCCAACTCCCAAACTCCCATTCCCAACTCCCAAACTCCCATTCCCCAAGCTGACAAACTCCCATTCCCCAAGCTGGCAAATTCCCATTCCCCAACTCCCAAACTCCCATTCCCCAAGCTGGCAAGCTCCCATTCCCCAAGCTGCAAACTCCCATTCCCCAACTCACAAACTCCCATTCCCCAAGCTGGCAAACTCCAATTTCCCAACTCCCAAACTCCCATTCCCCAACTTCCAAGCTCCCATTCGCCAAGCTGGCAAACTCCCATTCCCCAAGCTGGAAAACTCCCATTCCCCAACTCGCAAACCCCCATTCCCCTACTCCCAAACTCCCATTCCCCAAATTCAAAGCTCCCATTCTCCAAGCTGGAAACCTCCCATTCCTCAAGCTCGCAAGCTCCCATTCCCCAACTCCCAATCCCCAAGCTCGCAAACTCCCGTTCCCCAACTCCCACACTCCCATTCCACAACTCTCAATCTCCCATTCCCCAACTCCCAAACTCCCATTCCCCAAGCTGGAAAACTCTCATTCCCCAAGCTGGCAAACTCAAATTCCCCAAGTTGGCAAACTCCCATTCCCCAAGCTGGCAAGCTCCCATTCCCCAAGCTGCAAACTCCCATTCCCCAACTCACAAACTCCCATTCCCCAAGCTGGCAAACTCCAATTTCCCAACTCCCAAACTCCCATTCCCCAACTTCCAAGCTCCCATTCCCCAAGCTGGCAAACTCCCATTCCCCAACTCCCAAACTCCCATTCCCAACTCCCAAACTCCCATTCCCCAAGCTGACAAACTCCCATTCCCCAAGCTGGCAAATTCCCATTCCCCAACTCCCAAACTCCCATTCCCCAAGCTGGCAAGCTCCCATTCCCCAAGCTGCAAACTCCCATTCCCCAACTCACAAACTCCCATTCCCCAAGCTGGCAAACTCCAATTTCCCAACTCCCAAACTCCCATTCCCCAACTTCCAAGCTCCCATTCGCCAAGCTGGCAAACTCCCATTCCCCAAGCTGGAAAACTCCCATTCCCCAACTCGCAAACCCCCATTCCCCTACTCCCAAACTCCCATTCCCCAAATTCAAAGCTCCCATTCTCCAAGCTGGAAACCTCCCATTCCTCAAGCTCGCAAGCTCCCATTCCCCAACTCCCAATCCCCAAGCTCGCAAACTCCCGTTCCCCAACTCCCACACTCCCATTCCACAACTCTCAATCTCCCATTCCCCAACTCCCAAACTCCCATTCCCCAAGCTGGAAAACTCTCATTCCCCAAGCTGGCAAACTCAAATTCCCCAAGTTGGCAAACTCCCATTCCCCAAGTCCCATTCCCCAAGCTGGCAAACTCCCTTTCCCCAAGCTGGCAAACTCCCATTCCCCAACTCCCAAACTCCCATTCCCCAACTCCCAAACTCCTATTCCCCAACTCCCAAACTCCCATTCCCAAACTCCTATTCCCCAACTCCCAAACCCCAATTCCCCAAGCTAGCAAACTCCCATCCCCCAACTCCCAAACTCCCATTCCCAAAGCTGGCAAACTCCCATTCCCCAAGCTGGAAAACTCCCATTCCCCAACTCCCAAACCCCAAGCTGGCAAACTCCCATTCCCCAACTCCCATTCCCCAAGCTCCCATTCCCCAAGCTCGCAAACTCCCATTCCCCAACTCCCATTCCCCAAACTCCCATTCCCCAAGCTCGCAAACACCCATTCCCCAACTCCCAAACTCCCATTCCCCAACTCTAATACTCCCATTCCCCAACTCTCAAACTCCCATTCCCCAACTCCCATACTCCCATTCTCCAAGCTGGCAAACTCCCATTCCGCAAGCTGGCAAACTCCCATTCCCCAACTCCTAAACTCCCATTCCCCAAGCTGGCAAACTCCCTTTCCCCAAGCTGGCAAACTCCCATTCCCCAACTCCAAAACTCACATTCCTCAACTCCCAAACTCCTATTCCCATAGCTGGCAAACCTCCATTCCCCAATTCCCATTCCCAAAGCTGGCAAAGTCCCATTCCCCAAGCAGGCAAACACCCATTCCCCAACTCCCATTCCCCAAGCTGGCAAAGTCCCATTCCCCAAGAAGGCAAACTCCCATTCCCCAACTCCCAAAACCCCACTCCCCAACTCCCAAACTCCCTTTCCCCAACTCCCATTCCCCAACTCCAAAACTCCCTTTCCCCAAGCTGGCAAACTCCCGTTCCCCAAGCTGGCAAACTCCCATTCCCCAACTCGTAAACTCCCATTCCAAATGCTGGCAAACTCCCTTTCCCCAAGCTGGTAAACTCCCATTCCCCAACTCCCAAACCACCATTCCCCAACTCCCAAACTCCTATTCCCCAACTCCCATTTCCCAAGCTGGCAAACCCCCATTCTCCAAGCAGGCAAACTCCCATTCCCCAACTCCCAAACTCCCATTCCCCAAGCTGGCAAACTCCCATTCCCCATGCTCGCAAACTCCCATTCCTCAAGATGGCAACCTCCCATTCTCCAACTCTCAAACTCCCATTCCCCAAGCTGGCAAACTCCCATTCCCCAACTCCCAAACTCCCATTCCCCAAGCTGGCAAACTCCCATTCCCAACCCCCAAAGTCCCATTCTCCAACTCACAAACTCCCATTCCCCAACTCCCAAACTCCCATTCCCCAAGCTGGCAAGCTCCCATTCCCCAACCCCCAAAGTCCCATTCTCCAACTCCCAAACTCCCATTCCCCCAACTCCCACACTCCCATTCCCCAACTCTCAAACTCCCATTCCCCAACTCCCAAACTCCCATTCCCCAAGCTGGTAAACTCCCATTCCCCAACTCCCAAACTCCCATTCACAAGCTCGCAAACTCCCATTCCCCAACTCCCACACTCCCATTCCCCAACACCCAAACTCCCATTCCCCAACTCCCAAACTCCCATTCCCCAAGCTCGCAAACTCCCATTCCCCAAGCTGGTAAACTCCCATTCCCCAACTCACAAACTCCCATTCCCCAAGCTGGCAAGCTCCCATTCCCCAACCCCCAAAGTCCCATTTTCCAACTCCCAAACTCCCATTCCCCAACTCCCAAACTCCCATTCCCCAACTCTCAAACTCCCATTCCCCAACCCCCAAAGTCCCATTCCCCAACTCCCAAACTCCCATTCCCCAACCACCAAAGTCCCATTCCCCAACTCCCAAACTCCCATTCCCCCACCCCCAAAGTCCCATTCCCCAACTCCCAAATTCCCATTCCCCAACTCCCATTCCCCCATTCCCCAACTCCCAAACTCCCATTCCCCAACTCCCATTCCCCAAGCTGGCAAACTCCCATTCCCCAACTCCCAAACTCCCACTCCCCACCTCCCATTCCCCAAGCTGGCAAACTCCCATTCCCCAACTCCCAAACTCCCATTCCCCAAGCTGGCAAACTCCCATTCCCCAACTCCCAAACTCCCATTCCCAACTCCCAAACTCCCATTCCCCAAGCTGACAAACTCCCATTCCCCAAGCTGGCAAACTCCCATTCCCCAACTCCCAAACTCCCATTCCCCAAGCTGGCAAGCTCCCATTCCCCAAGCTGCAAACTCCCATTCCCCAACTCACAAACTCCCATTCCCCAAGCTGGCAAACTCCAATTTCCCAACTCCCAAACTCCCATTCCCCAACTTCCAAGCTCCCATTCGCCAAGCTGGCAAACTCCCATTCCCCAAGCTGGAAAACTCCCATTCCCCAATTCGCAAACCCCCATTCCCCTACTCCCAAACTCCCATTCCCCAAATTCAAAGCTCCCATTCTCCAAGCTGGAAACCTCCCATTCCTCAAGCTCGCAAGCTCCCATTCCCCAACTCCCAATCCCCAAGCTCGCAAACTCCCGTTCCCCAACCCCCACACTCCCATTCCACAACTCTCAATCTCCCATTCCCCAACTCCCAAACTCCCATTCCCCAAGCTGGAAAACTCTCATTCCCCAAACTGGCAAACTCCAATTCCCCAAGTTGGCAAACTCCCATTCCCCAAGTCCCATTCCCCAAGCTGGCAAACTCCCTTTCCCCAAGCTGGCAAACTCCCATTCCCCAACTCCCAAACTCCCATTCCCCAACTCCCAAACTCCTATTCCCCAACTCCCAAACTCCCATTCCCAAACTCCTATTCCCCAACTCCCAGACCCCAATTCCCCAAGCTGGCAAACTCCCATTCCCCAACTCCCAAACTCCCATTCCCCAAGCTGGTAAACTCCCATTCCCCAACTCCCAAACTCCCATTCACAAGCTCGCAAACTCCCATTCCCCAACTCCCACACTCCCATTCCCCAACACCCAAACTCCCATTCCCCAACTCCCAAACTCCCATTCCCCAAGCTCGCAAACTCCCATTCCCCAAGCTGGTAAACTCCCATTCCCCAACTCACAAACTCCCATTCCCCAAGCTGGCAAGCTCCCATTCCCCAACCCCCAAAGTCCCATTTTCCAACTCCCAAACTCCCATTCCCCAACTCCCAAACTCCCATTCCCCAACTCACAAACTCCCATTCCCCAACCCCCAAAGTCCCATTCCCCAACTCCCAAACTCCCATTCCCCAACTCTCAAACTCCCATTCCCCAACCACCAAAGTCCCATTCCCCAACTCCCAAACTGCCATTCCCCCACCCCCAAAGTCCCATTCCCCAACTCCCAAATTCCCATTCCCCAACTCCCATTCCCCCATTCCCCAACTCCCAAACTCCCATTCCCCAACTCCCATTCCCCAAGCTGGCAAACTCCATTCCCCAACTCCCAAACTCCCACTCCCCACCTCCCATTCCCCAAGCTGGCAAACTCCCATTCCCCAACTCCCAAACTCCCATTCCCCAAGCTGGCAAACTCCCATTCCCCAACTCCCAAACTCCCATTCCCAACTCCCAAACTCCCATTCCCCAAATGACAAACTCCCATTCCCCAAGCTGGCAAACTGCCATTCCCCAACTCCCAAACTCCCATTCCCCAAGCTGGCAAGCTCCCATTCCCCAAGCTGCAAACTCCCATTCCCCAACTCACAAACTCCCCTTCCCCAAGCTGGCAAACTCCAATTTCCCAACTCCCAAACTCCCATTCCCCAACTTCCAAGCTCCCATTCGCCAAGCTGGCAAACTCCCATTCCCCAAGCTGGAAAACTCCCATTCCCCAACTCGCAAACCCCCATTCCCCTACTCCCAAACTCCCATTCCCCAAATTCAAAGCTCCCATTCTCCAAGCTGGAAACCTCCCATTCCTCAAGCTCGCAAGCTCCCATTCCCCAACTCCCAATCCCCAAGCTCGCAAACTCCCGTTCCCCAACTCCCACACTCCCATTCCACAACTCTCAATCTCCCATTCCCCAACTCCCAAACTCCCATTCCCCAAGCTGGAAAACTCTCATTCCCCAAGCTGGCAAACTCCAATTCCCCAAGTTGGCAAACTCCCATTCCCCAAGTCCCATTCCCCAAGCTGGCAAACTCCCTTTCCCCAAGCTGGCAAACTCCCATTCCCCAACTCCCAAACTCCCATTCCCCAACTCCCAAACTCCTATTCCCCAACTCCCAAACTCCCATTCCCAAACTCATATTCCCCAACTCCCAAACCCCAATTCCCCAAGCTGGCAAACTCACATTCCCCAACTCCCAAACTCCCATTCCCAAAGCTGGCAAACTCCCGTTCCCCAAGCTGGAAAACTCCCATTCCCCAACTCCCAAACCCCAAGCTGGCAAACTCCCATTCCCCAACTCCCATTCCCCAAGCTCCCATTCCCCAAGCTCGCAAACTCCCATTCCCCAACTCCCATTCACCAAACTCCCATTCCCCAAGCTCGCAAACACCCATTCCCCAACTCCCAAACTCCGATTCCCCAACTCTAATACTCCCATTCCCCAACTCTCAAACTCCCATTCCCCAAGCTGGCAAACTCCCATTCCCCAACTCCTAAACTCCCATTCCCCAAGCTGGCAAACTCCCTTTCCCCAAGCTGGCAAACTCCCATTCCCCAACTCCAAAACTCACATTCCTCAACTCCCAAACTCCTATTCCCATAGCTGGCAAACCTCCATTCCCCAAATCCCATTCCCCAAGCTGGCAAAGTCCCATTCCCCAAGCTGGCAAACTCCCATTCCCCAACTCCCATTCCCCAAGCTGGCAAAGTCCCATTCCCCAAGAAGGCAAACTCCCATTCCCCAACTCCCAAAACCCCACTCCCCAACTCCCAAACTCCCTTTCCCCAACTCCCAATCCCCAAGCTCGCAAACTCCCGTTCCCCAACTCCCACACTCCCATTCCACAACTCTCAATCTCCCATTCCCCAACTCCCAAACTCCCATTCCCCAAGCTGGAAAACTCTCATTCCCCAAGCTGGCAAACTCCAATTCCCCAAGTTGGCAAACTCCCATTCCCCAAGTCCCATTCCCCAAGCTGGCAAACTCCCTTTCCCCAAGCTGGCAAACTCCCATTCCCCAACTCCCAAACTCCCATTCCCCAACTCCCAAACTCCTATTCCCCAACTCCCAAACTCCCATTCCCAAACTCATATTCCCCAACTCCCAAACCCCAATTCCCCAAGCTGGCAAACTCACATTCCCCAACTCCCAAACTCCCATTCCCAAAGCTGGCAAACTCCCGTTCCCCAAGCTGGAAAACTCCCATTCCCCAACTCCCAAACCCCAAGCTGGCAAACTCCCATTCCCCAACTCCCATTCCCCAAGCTCCCATTCCCCAAGCTCGCAAACTCCCATTCCCCAACTCCCATTCACCAAACTCCCATTCCCCAAGCTCGCAAACACCCATTCCCCAACTCCCAAACTCCGATTCCCCAACTCTAATACTCCCATTCCCCAACTCTCAAACTCCCATTCCCCAAGCTGGCAAACTCCCATTCCCCAACTCCTAAACTCCCATTCCCCAAGCTGGCAAACTCCCTTTCCCCAAGCTGGCAAACTCCCATTCCCCAACTCCAAAACTCACATTCCTCAACTCCCAAACTCCTATTCCCATAGCTGGCAAACCTCCATTCCCCAAATCCCATTCCCCAAGCTGGCAAAGTCCCATTCCCCAAGCTGGCAAACTCCCATTCCCCAACTCCCATTCCCCAAGCTGGCAAAGTCCCATTCCCCAAGAAGGCAAACTCCCATTCCCCAACTCCCAAAACCCCACTCCCCAACTCCCAAACTCCCTTTCCCCAACTCCCATTCCCCAACTCCAAAACTCCCTTTCCCCAAGCTGGCAAACTCCCATTCCCCAAGCTGGCAAACTCCCATTCCCCAACTCTTAAACTCCAATTCCAAATGCTGGCAAACTCCCTTTCCCCAAGCTGGTAAACTCCCATTCCCCAACTCCCAAACCACCATTCCCCAACTCCCAAACTCCTATTCCCCAACTCCCATTTCCCAAGCTGGCAAACCCCCATTCTCCAAGCTCGCAAACTCCCATTCCCCAACTCCCAAACTCCCATTCCCCAAGCTGGCAAACTCCCATTCCCCATGCTCGCAAACTCCCATTCCTCAAGATGGCAACCTCACATTCTCCAACTCTCAAACTCCCATTCCCCAAGCTGGCAAACTCCCATTCCCCAAATCCCAAACTCCCATTCCCCAAGCTGGCAAACTCCCATTCCCAACCCCCAAAGTCCCATTCTCCAACTCACAAACTCCCATTCCCCAACTCCCAAACTCCCATTCCCCAAGCTGGCAAGCTCCCATTCCCCAACCCCCAAAGTCCCATTCTCCAACTCCCAAACTCCCATTCCCCAACTCCCAAACTCACATTCCCCAACTCCCAAATTCCCATTCCCCAACCCCCAAAGTCCCATTGCCCAACTCCCAAACTCCCATTCGCCCACCCCCAAAGTCCCATTCCCCAACTCCCAAATTCCCATTCCCCAACTCCCATTCCCCCATTCCGCTACTCCCACACTCCCATTCCCCAACTCGCATTCCCCAAGCTGGCAAACTCCCATTCCCCAACTCCCAAACTCCCACTCCCCACCTCCCATTCCCCAAGCTGTCAAACTCCCATTCCCCAACTCCCAAACTCCCATTCCCCAAGCTGGCAAACTCCCATTCCCCAACTCCCAAACTCCCATTCCCCAACTCCCGAACTCCCATTCCCCAAGCTGACAAACTCCCATTCCCCAAGCTGGCAAACTCCCATTCCCCAACTCCCAAACTCCCATTCCCCAAGCTGGCAAGCTCCCATTCCCCAAGCTGCAAACTCACATTCCCCAACTCGCAAACTCCCATTCCCCAAGCTGGCAAACTCCCATTTCCCAACTCCCAAACTCCCATTCCCCAACTTCCAAGCTCCCATTACCAAAGCTGGCAAATTCCCATTCCCCAAGCTGGAAAACTCCCATTCCCCAACTCGAAAACTCCCATTCCCCTACTCCCAAACTCCCATTCCCCAACTCCCAAACTCCCATTCCTCAAGCTGGCAAACTCCCATTCCCCAACTCCCAAACTCCCATTCCCCAACTCCCGAACTCCCATTCCCCAAGCTGACAAACTCCCATTCCGCAAGCTGGCAAACTCCCATTCCCCAACTCCCAAACTCCCATTCCCCAAGCTGGCAAGCTCCCATTCCCCAAGCTGCAAACTCACATTCCCCAACTCGCAAACTCACATTCCCCAAGCTGGCAAACTCCCATTTCCCAACTCCCAAACTCCCATTCCCCAACTTCCAAGCTCCCATTACCAAAGCTGGCAAATTCCCATTCCCCAAGCTGGAAAACTCCCATTCCCCAACTCGTAAACTCCCATTCCCCTACTCCCAAACTCCCATTCCCCAAATTCCAAGCTCCCATTCTCCAAGCTGGAAAACTCCCATTCCTCAAGCTCGCAAGCTCCCATTCCCCAACTCCCAACCCCCAAGCTCGCAAACTCCCATTCCCCAACTCCCACACTCCCATTCCCCAACTCCCAAACTCACATTCCCCAACTCCCAAATTCCCATTCCCCAACCCCCAAAGTCCCATTGCCCAACTCCCAAACTCCCATTCGCCCACCCCCAAAGTCCCATTCCCCAACTCCCAAATTCCCATTCCCCAACTCCCATTCCCCCATTCCCCTACTCCCACACTCCCATTCCCCAACTCGCATTCCCCAAGCTGGCAAACTCCCATTCCCCAACTCCCAAACTCCCACTCCCCACCTCCCATTCCCCAAGCTGTCAAACTCCCATTCCCCAACTCCCAAACTCCCATTCCCCAAGCTGGCAAACTCCCATTCCCCAACTCCCAAACTCCCATTCCCCAACTCCCGAACTCCCATTCCCCAAGCTGACAAACTCCCATTCCCCAAGCTGGCAAACTCCCATTCCCCAACTCCCAAACTCCCATTCCCCAAGCTGGCAAGCTCCCATTCCCCAAGCTGCAAACTCACATTCCCCAACTCGCAAACTCCCATTCCCCAAGCTGGCAAACTCCCATTTCCCAACTCCCAAACTCCCATTCCCCAACTTCCAAGCTCCCATTACCAAAGCTGGCAAATTCCCATTCCCCAAGCTGGAAAACTCCCATTCCCCAACTCGAAAACTCCCATTCCCCTACTCCCAAACTCCCATTCCCCAACTCCCAAACTCCCATTCCCCAAGCTGGCAAACTCCCATTCCCCAACTCCCAAACTCCCATTCCCCAACTCCCGAACTCCCATTCCCCAAGCTGACAAACTCCCATTCCCCAAGCTGGCAAACTCCCATTCCCCAACTCCCAAACTCCCATTCCCCAAGCTGGCAAGCTCCCATTCCCCAAGCTGCAAACTCACATTCCCCAACTCGCAAACTCACATTCCCCAAGCTGGCAAACTCCCATTTCCCAACTCCCAAACTCCCATTCCCCAACTTCCAAGCTCCCATTACCAAAGCTGGCAAATTCCCATTCCCCAAGCTGGAAAACTCCCATTCCCCAACTCGTAAACTCCCATTCCCCTACTCCCAAACTCCCATTCCCCAAATTCCAAGCTCCCATTCTCCAAGCTGGAAAACTCCCATTCCTCAAGCTCGCAAGCTCCCATTCCCCAACTCCCAACCCCCAAGCTCGCAAACTCCCATTCCCCAACTCCCACACTCCCATTCCCCAACTCCCAAACTCACATTCCCCAACTCCCAAATTCCCATTCCCCAACCCCCAAAGTCCCATTGCCCAACTCCCAAACTCCCATTCGCCCACCCCCAAAGTCCCATTCCCCAACTCCCAAATTCCCATTCCCCAACTCCCATTCCGCCATTCCCCTACTCCCACACTCCCATTCCCCAACTCGCATTCCCCAAGCTGGCAAACTCCCATTCCCCAACTCCCAAACTCCCACTCCCCACCTCCCATTCCCCAAGCTGTCAAACTCCCATTCCCCAACTCCCAAACTCCCATTCCCCAAGCTGGCAAACTCCCATTCCCCAACTCCCAAACTCCCATTCCCCAACTCCCGAACTCCCATTCCCCAAGCTGACAAACTCCCATTCCCCAAGCTGGCAAACTCCCATTCCCCAACTCCCAAACTCCCATTCCCCAAGCTGGCAAGCTCCCATTCCCCAAGCTGCAAACTCACATTCCCCAACTCGCAAACTCCCATTCCCAGAGCTGGTAAACTCCCATTTCCCAACTCCCAAACTCCCATTCCCCAACTTCCAAGCTCCCATTACCAAAGCTGGCAAATTCCCATTCCCCAAGCTGGAAAACTCCCATTCCCCAACTCGAAAACTCCCATTCCCCTACTCCCAAACTCCCATTCCCCAACTCCCAAACTCCCATTCCCCAAGCTGGCAAACTCCCATTCCCCAACTCCCAAACTCCCATTCCCCAACTCCCGAACTCCCATTCCCCAAGCTGACAAACTCCCATTCCCCAAGCTGGCAAACTCCCATTCCCCAACTCCCAAACTCCCATTCCCCAAGCTGGCAAGCTCCCATTCCCCAAGCTGCAAACTCACATTCCCCAACTCGCAAACTCACATTCCCCAAGCTGGCAAACTCCCATTTCCCAACTCCCAAACTCCCATTCCCCAACTTCCAAGCTCCCATTACCAAAGCTGGCAAATTCCCATTCCCCAAGCTGGAAAACTCCCATTCCCCAACTCGTAAACTCCCATTCCCCTACTCCCAAACTCCCATTCCCCAAATTCCAAGCTCCCATTCTCCAAGCTGGAAAACTCCCATTCCTCAAGCTCGCAAGCTCCCATTCCCCAACTCCCAACCCCCAAGCTCGCAAACTCCCATTCCCCAACTCCCACACTCCCATTCCCCAACTCTCAAACTCCCATTCCCCAACTCCCAAACTCCCATTCCCCAAGCTGGAAAACTCTCATTCCCCAAGCTGGCAAACTCCCATTCCCCAAGCTGGCAAACTCCCATTCCCCAAGCTTGCAAACTCCCATTCCCCAACTCCCAAACTCCCATTCCCCAACTCCCATTCCCCAAGCTGGCAAACTCCAATTCCTCAAGTTGGCAAACTCCCATTCCCCAACTCCCATTCCCCAAGCTGGCAAACTCCCTTTCCCCAAGCTGGCAAACTCCCATTCCCAAACTCCCAAACTCCCATTCCCAAAGCTGGCAAACTCCCATTCCCCAAGCTGGAAAACTCCCATTCCCCAACTCCCAAACCCCAACCTGGCAAACTCCCATTCCCCAACTCCCATTCCCCAAGCTCCCATTCCCCAAGCTCGCAAACTCCCATTCCCCAACTCCCAAACTCCCATTCCCCAACTCCCAAACTCCTATTCCCCAACTCCCAAACTCCCATTCCCAAACTCCTATTCCCCAACTCCCAAACCCCCATTCCCCAAGCTGGCAAACTCCCATTCCCCAACTCCCCAACTCCCATTCCCAAAGCTGGCAAACTCCCATTCCCCAAGCTGGAAAACTCCCATTCTCCAACTCCCAAACCCCAAGCTGGCAAACTCCCATTCCACAACTCCCATTCCCCAAGCTCCCATTCCCCAAGCTCGCAAACTCCCATTCCCCAAGCTCCCATTCCCCAAGCTCGCAAACACCCATTCCCCAACTCCTAAACTCCCATTCCCCAACTCTCAAACTCCCATTCCCCAACTCTCAAACTCCCATTCCCCAACTCTCAAACTCCCATTCCCCAACTCCCAAACTCCCATTCTCCAAGCTGGCAAACTCCCATTCCCCAAGCTGGCAAACTCCCATTCCTCAACTCCTAAACTCCCATTCCCCAAGATGGCAAACTCCCTTTCCCCAAGCTGGCAAACTCCCATTCCCCAACTCCCATTCCCCAAGCTCCCATTCCCCAAGCTCGCAAACTCCCATTCCCCAACTCCCAAACTCCCATTCCCCAACTCCCAAACTCCTATTCCCCAACTCCCAAACTCCCATTCCCAAACTCCTATTCCCCAACTCCCAAACCCCCATTCCCCAAGCTGGCAAACTCCCATTCCCCAACTCCCCAACTCCCATTCCCAAAGCTGGCAAACTCCCATTCCCCAAGCTGGAAAACTCCCATTCCCCAACTCCCAAACCCCAAGCTGGCAAACTCCCATTCCCCAACTCCCATTCCCCAAGCTCCCATTCCCCAAGCTCGCAAACTCCCATTCCCCAAGCTCCCATTCCCCAAGCTCGCAAACACCCATTCCCCAACTCCTAAACTCCCATTCCCCAACTCTCAAACTCCCATTCCCCAACTCTCAAACTCCCATTCCCCAACTCTCAAACTCCCATTCCCCAACTCCCAAACTCCCATTCTCCAAGCTGGCAAACTCCCATTCCCCAAGCTGGCAAACTCCCATTCCCCAACTCCTAAACTCCCATTCCCCAAGCTGGCAAACTCCCTTTCCCCAAGCTGGCAAATTCCCATTCCCCAACTCCCAAACTCACATTCCTCAACTCCCAAACTCCTATTCCCATAGCTGGCAAACCTCCATTCCCCAACTCCCATTCCCCAAGCTGGCAAAGTCCCATTCCCCAAGCTGGCAAACTCCCATTCCTCAACCCCCATTCCCCAAGCTGGCAAAGTCCCATTCCCCAAGATGGCAAACTCCCATTCCCCAACTCCCAAACTCCCACTCCCCAAGTCCCAAACTCCCTTTCCCCAACTCCCATTCCCCAACTCCAAAACTCCCTTTCCCCAAGCTGGCAAACTCCCATTCCCCAAGCTGGCAAACTCCCATTCCCCAACTCTTAAACTCCCATTCCAAAAGCTGGCAAACTCCCTTTCCCCAAGATGGCAAACTCACATTCCCCAACTCCCAAACTCCCATTCCCCAACTCCCAAACTCCTATTCCCCAACTCCCAAACTCCTATTCCCCAACTCCCATTCCCCAAGCTGGCAAACCCTCATTCCCCAAGCTGGCAAACTCCCATTCCCCAACTCCGAAACTCCCATTCCCCAAGCTGGCAAACTCCCATTCCCCAAGCTCGCAAACTCCCATTCCCCAGGATGGCAACCTCCCATTCTCCAACTCACAACTCCCATTCCCCAAGCTGGCCAACTCCCATTCCCCAACTCCCAAACTCCCATTCCCCAAGCTGGCAAACTCCCATTCCCCAACCCCCAAAGTCCCATTCTCCAACTAACAAACTCCCATTCCCCAACTCCCAAACTCCCATTCCCCAAGCTGGCAAGGTCCCATTCCCCAACCACCAAAGTCCCATTCTCCAACTCCCAAACTCCCATTCCCCAACTCCCAAACTCCCATTCCCCAACTCCCAAACTCCCATTCCCCAACCCCCAAAGTCCCATTCCCCAACTCCCAAACTCCCATTCCCGCACCCCCAAAGTCCCATTCCCCAACTCCCAAATTCCCATTCCCCAACTCCCATTCCCCCATTCCCCAACTCCCAAACTCCCATTCCCCAACTCCCATTCCCCAAGCTGGCAAACTCCCATTCCCCAACTCCCAAACTCCCACTCCCAACCTCCCATTCCCCAAGCTGGCAAACTCCCATTCCCCAACTTCCAAACTCCCATTCCCCAAGCTGGCAAACTCCCATTCCCCAACTCCCAAACTCCCATTCCCCAACTCCCGAACTCCCATTCCCCAAGCTGACAAACTCCCATTCCCCAAGCTGGCAAACTCCCATTCCCCAACTCCCAAACTCCCATTCCCCAAGCTGGCAAGCTCCCATTCCTCATGCTGCAAACTCCCATTCCCCAACCCCCAAACCCCATTCCCCAACTACCAAACTCCCATTCCCCAAGCTGGCAAGCTCCCATTCCCCGAGCTGCAAACTCCCATTCCCCAACTCGCAAACTCCCATTCCCCAAGCTGGTACACTCCCATTTCCCAACTCCCAAACTCCCATTCCCCAACTTCCAAGCTCCCATTTCCCAAGCTGGCAAACTCTCATTCCCCAAGCTGGAAAACTCCCATTCCCCAACTCGCAAACTCCCATTCCCCAACACCCAAACTCCCATTCCCCAAATTCCAAGCTCCCATTCTCCAAGCTGGCAAACTCCCATTCGCAAAGCTGGAAAACTCCCATTCCCCAACTCCCAAACAGCCATTCCCCAACTCCCAAACTCCCATTCCTCAAGCTCGCAAGCTCCCATTCCCCAACTCCCAATCCCCAAGCTCGCAAACTCCCATTCCCCCAACTCCCACACTCCCATTCCCCAACTCTCAAACTCCCATTCCCCAACTCCCAAACTCCCATTCCCCAAGCTGGTAAACTCCCATTCACCAACTCCCAAACTCCCATTCCCCAAGCTCGCAAACTCCCATTCCCCAACTCCCACACTCCCATTCCCCAACACCCAAACTCCCATTCCCCAACTCCCAAACTCCCATTCCCCAAGCTCGCAAACTCCCATTCCCCAAGCTGGTAAACTCCCATTCCGCAACTCCCAAACTCCCATTCCCCGAGCTGGCAAACTCCCATTCTCCAACCCCCAAAGTCCCATTCTCCAACTCACAAACTCCCATTCCCCAACTCCCAAACTCCCATTCCCCAAGCTGGCAAGCTCCCATTCCCCAACCCCCAAAGTCCCATTCTCCAACTCCCAAACTCCCATTCCCCAACTCCCAAAATCCCATTCCCCAACTCACAAACTCCCATTCCCCAAGCTGGTAAACTCCCATTCCCCAACTCCCAAACTCCCATTCCCCAAGCTCGCAAACTCCCATTCCCCAAGCTGGTAAACTCCCATTCCCCAACTCCCAAACTCCCATTCCCCAAGCTGGCAAGCTCCCATTCCCCATGCTGCAAACTCCCATTCCCCAACCCCCAAACTCCCATTCCCCAACTTCCAAACTCCCATTCCCCAAGCTGGCAAACTCCCATTCCCCAAGCTGCAAACTCCCATTCCCCAACTCGCAAACTCCCTTTCCCCAAGCTGGCACACTCCCATTTCCCAACTCCCAAACTACCATTCCCCAACTTCCAAGCTCCCATTCCCCAAGCTGGCAAACTCTCATTCCCCAAGCTGGAAAACTCCCATTCCCCAACTCGCAAACTCCCATTCCCCTACTCCCAAACTCCCATTCCCCAAATTCCAAGCTCCCATTCTCCAAGCTGGCAAACTCCCATTCGCCAAGCTGGAAAACTCCCATTCCCCAACTGCCAAACACCCATTCCCCAACTCCCAAACTCCCATTCCTCAAGCTCGCAAGCTCCCATTCCCCAACTCCCAATCCCAAAGCTCGCAAACTCCTATTCCCCCAACTCCCACACTCCCATTCCCCAACTCTCAAACTCCCATTCCCCAACTCCCAAACTCCCATTCCTCAAGCTGGTAAACTCCCATTCTCCAACTCCCAAACTCCCATTCCCCAAGCTCGCAAACTCCCATTCCCCAACTCCCACACTCCCATTCCCCAACACCCAAACTCCCATTCCCCAACTCCCAAACTCCCATTCCCCAAGCTCGCAAACTCCCATTCCCCAAGCTGGTAAACTCCCATTCCCCAACTCAAAACTCCCATTCCCCAAGCTGGCAAACTCCCATTCTCCAACCCCCAAAGTCCCATTCTCCAACTCACAAACTCCCATTCCCCAACTCCCCAACTCCCATTCCCCAACTCACAAACTCCCATTCCCCAACCCCCAAAGTCCCATTCCCCAACTCCCAAACTCCCATTCCCCAACCACCAAAGTCCCATTCTCCAACTCCCAAACCCCAAGCTGGCAAACTCCCATTCCACAACTCCCATTCCCCAAGCTCCCATTCCCCAAGCTCGCAAACTCCCATTCCCCAAGCTCCCATTCCCCAAGCTCGCAAACACCCATTCCCCAACTCCTAAACTCCCATTCCCCAACTCTCAAACTCCCATTCCCCAACTCTCAAACTCCCATTCCCCAACTCTCAAACTCCCATTCCCCAACTCCCAAACTCCCATTCTCCAAGCTGGCAAACTCCCATTCCCCAAGCTGGCAAACTCCCATTCCTCAACTCCTAAACTCCCATTCCCCAAGATGGCAAACTCCCTTTCCCCAAGCTGGCAAACTCCCATTCCCCAACTCCCATTCCCCAAGCTCCCATTCCCCAAGCTCGCAAACTCCCATTCCCCAACTCCCAAACTCCCATTCCCCAACTCCCAAACTCCTATTCCCCAACTCCCAAACTCCCATTCCCAAACTCCTATTCCCCAACTCCCAAACCCCCATTCCCCAAGCTGGCAAACTCCCATTCCCCAACTCCCCAACTCCCATTCCCAAAGCTGGCAAACTCCCATTCCCCAAGCTGGAAAACTCCCATTCCCCAACTCCCAAACCCCAAGCTGGCAAACTCCCATTCCCCAACTCCCATTCCCCAAGCTCCCATTCCCCAAGCTCGCAAACTCCCATTCCCCAAGCTCCCATTCCCCAAGCTCGTAAACACCCATTCCCCAACTCCTAAACTCCCATTCCCCAACTCTCAAACTCCCATTCCCCAACTCTCAAACTCCCATTCCCCAACTCTCAAACTCCCATTCCCCAACTCCCAAACTCCCATTCTCCAAGCTGGCAAACTCCCATTCCCCAAGCTGGCAAACTCCCATTCCCCAACTCCTAAACTCCCATTCCCCAAGCTGGCAAACTCCCTTTCCCCAAGCTGGCAAATTCCCATTCCCCAACTCCCAAACTCACATTCCTCAACTCCCAAACTCCTATTCCCATAGCTGGCAAACCTCCATTCCCCAACTCCCATTCCCCAAGCTGGCAAAGTCCCATTCCCCAAGCTGGCAAACTCCCATTCCTCAACCCCCATTCCCCAAGCTGGCAAAGTCCCATTCCCCAAGATGGCAAACTCCCATTCCCCAACTCCCAAACTCCCACTCCCCAAGTCCCAAACTCCCTTTCCCCAACTCCCATTCCCCAACTCCAAAACTCCCTTTCCCCAAGCTGGCAAACTCCCATTCCCCAAGCTGGCAAACTCCCATTCCCCAACTCTTAAACTCCCATTCCAAAAGCTGGCAAACTCCCTTTCCCCAAGATGGCAAACTCACATTCCCCAACTCCCAAACTCCCATTCCCCAACTCCCAAACTCCTATTCCCCAACTCCCAAACTCCTATTCCCCAACTCCCATTCCCCAAGCTGGCAAACCCTCATTCCCCAAGCTGGCAAACTCCCATTCCCCAACTCCGAAACTCCCATTCCCCAAGCTGGCAAACTCCCATTCCCCAAGCTCGCAAACTCCCATTCCCCAGGATGGCAACCTCCCATTCTCCAACTCACAACTCCCATTCCCCAAGCTGGCCAACTCCCATTCCCCAACTCCCAAACTCCCATTCCCCAAGCTGGCAAACTCCCATTCCCCAACCCCCAAAGTCCCATTCTCCAACTCACAAACTCCCATTCCCCAACTCCCAAACTCCCATTCCCCAAGCTGGCAAGGTCCCATTCCCCAACCACCAAAGTCCCATTCTCCAACTCCCAAACTCCCATTCCCCAACTCCCAAACTCCCATTCCCCAACTCCCAAACTCCCATTCCCCAACCCCCAAAGTCCCATTCCCCAACTCCCAAACTCCCATTCCCGCACCCCCAAAGTCCCATTCCCCAACTCCCAAATTCCCATTCCCCAACTCCCATTCCCCCATTCCCCAACTCCCAAACTCCCATTCCCCAACTCCCATTCCCCAAGCTGGCAAACTCCCATTCCCCAACTCCCAAACTCCCACTCCCAACCTCCCATTCCCCAAGCTGGCAAACTCCCATTCCCCAACTTCCAAACTCCCATTCCCCAAGCTGGCAAACTCCCATTCCCCAACTCCCAAACTCCCATTCCCCAACTCCCGAACTCCCAGTCCCCAAGCTGACAAACTCCCATTCCCCAAGCTGGCAAACTCCCATTCCCCAACTCCCAAACTCCCATTCCCCAAGCTGGCAAGCTCCCATTCCTCATGCTGCAAACTCCCATTCCCCAACCCCCAAACCCCATTCCCCAACTACCAAACTCCCATTCCCCAAGCTGGCAAGCTCCCATTCCCCGAGCTGCAAACTCCCATTCCCCAACTCGCAAACTCCCATTCCCCAAGCTGGTACACTCCCATTTCCCAACTCCCAAACTCCCATTCCCCAACTTCCAAGCTCCCATTTCCCAAGCTGGCAAACTCTCATTCCCCAAGCTGGAAAACTCCCATTCCCCAACTCGCAAACTCCCATTCCCCAACACCCAAACTCCCATTCCCCAAATTCCAAGCTCCCATTCTCCAAGCTGGCAAACTCCCATTCGCAAAGCTGGAAAACTCCCATTCCCCAACTCCCAAACAGCCATTCCCCAACACCCAAACTCCCATTCCTCAAGCTCGCAAGCTCCCATTCCCCAACTCCCAATCCCCAAGCTCGCAAACTCCCATTCCCCCAACTCCCACACTCCCATTCCCCAACTCTCAAACTCCCATTCCCCAACTCCCAAACTCCCATTCCCCAAGCTGGTAAACTCCCATTCACCAACTCCCAAACTCCCATTCCCCAAGCTCGCAAACTCCCATTCCCCAACTCCCACACTCCCATTCCCCAACACCCAAACTCCCATTCCCCAACTCCCAAACTCCCATTCCCCAAGCTCGCAAACTCCCATTCCCCAAGCTGGTAAACTCCCATTCCCCAACTCCCAAACTCCCATTCCCCAAGCTGGCAAACTCCCATTCTCCAACCCCCAAAGTCCCATTCTCCAACTCACAAACTCCCATTCCCCAACTCCCAAACTCCCATTCCCCAAGCTGGCAAGCTCCCATTCCCCAACCCCCAAAGTCCCATTCTCCAACTCCCAAACTCCCATTCCCCAACTCCCAAAATCCCATTCCCCAACTCACAAATTCCCATTCCCCAAGCTGGTAAACTCCCATTCCCCAACTCCCAAACTCCCATTCCCCAAGCTCGCAAACTCCCATTCCCCAAGCTGGTAAACTCCCATTCCCCAACTCCCAAACTCCCATTCCCCAAGCTGGCAAGCTCCCATTCCCCATGCTGCAAACTCCCATTCCCCAACCCCCAAACTCCCATTCCCCAACTTCCAAACTCCCATTCCCCAAGCTGGCAAACTCCCATTCCCCAAGCTGCAAACTCCCATTCCCCAACTCGCAAACTCCCTTTCCCCAAGCTGGCACACTCCCATTTCCGAACTCCCAAACTACCATTCCCCAACTTCCAAGCTCCCATTCCCCAAGCTGGCAAACTCTCATTCCCCAAGCTGGAAAACTCCCATTCCCCAACTCGCAAACTCCCATTCCCCTACTCCCAAACTCCCATTCCCCAAATTCCAAGCTCCCATTCTCCAAGCTGGCAAACTCCCATTCGCCAAGCTGGAAAATTCCCATTCCCCAACTGCCAAACACCCATTCCCCAACTCCCAAACTCCCATTCCTCAAGCTCGCAAGCTCCCATTCCCCAACTCCCAATCCCAAAGCTCGCAAACTCCTATTCCCCCAACTCCCACACTCCCATTCCCCAACTCTCAAACTCCCATTCCCCAACTCCCAAACTCCCATTCCTCAAGCTGGTAAACTCCCATTCTCCAACTCCCAAACTCCCATTCCCCAAGCTCGCAAACTCCCATTCCCCAACTCCCACACTCCCATTCCCCAACACCCAAACTCCCATTCCCCAACTCCCAAACTCCCATTCCCCAAGCTCGCAAACTCCCATTCCCCAAGCTGGTAAACTCCCATTCCCCAACTCAAAACTCCCATTCCCCAAGCTGGCAAACTCCCATTCTCCAACCCCCAAAGTCCCATTCTCCAACTCACAAACTCCCATTCCCCAACTCCCCAACTCCCATTCCCCAACTCACAAACTCCCATTCCCCAACCCCCAAAGTCCCATTCCCCAACTCCCAAACTCCCATTCCCCAACCACCAAAGTCCCATTCCCCAACTCCCAAACTCCCATTCGCCCACCCCCAAAGTCCCATTCCCCAACTCCCAAATTCCCATTCCCCAACTCCCATTCCCCCATTCCCCAACTCCCAAAATCCCATTCCCCAACTCCCATTCCCCAAGCTGGCAAACTCCCACTCCCCAACTCCCAAACTCCCACTCCCCACCTCCCATTCCCCAAGCTGGCAAACTCCCATTCCCCAACTCCCAAACTCCCATTCCCCAACTCCCAAACTCCCATTCCCCAACCCCCAAAGTCCCATTCCCCAACTCCCAAACTCCCATTCCCGCACCCCCAAAGTCCCATTCCCCAACTCCCAAATTCCCATTCCCCAACTCCCATTCCCCCATTCCCCAACTCCCAAACTCCCATTCCCCAACTCCCATTCCCCAAGCTGGCAAACTCCCATTCCCCAACTCCCAAACTCCCACTCCCCACCTCCCATTCCCCAAGCTGGCAAACTCCCATTCCCCAACTTCCAAACTCCCATTCCCCAAGCTGGCAAACTCCCATTCCCCAACTCCCAAACTCCCATTCCCCAACTCCCGAACTCCCATTCCCCAAGCTGACAAACTCCCATTCCCCAAGCTGGCAAAATCCCATTCCCCAACTCCCAAACTCCCATTCCCCAAGCTGGCAAGCTCCCATTCCTCATGCTGCAAACTCCCATTCCCCAACCCCCAAACCCCATTCCCCAACTACCAAACTCCCATTCCCCAAGCTGGCAAGCTCCCATTCCCCAAGCTGCAAACTCCCATTCCCCAACTCGCAAACTCCCATTCCCCAAGCTGGTACACTCCCATTTCCCAACTCCCAAACTCCCATTCCCCAACTTCCAAGCTCCCATTCCCCAAGCTGGCAAACTCTCATTCCCCAAGCTGGAAAACTCCCATTCCCCAACTCGCAAACTCCCATTCCCCTACACCCAAACTCCCATTCCCCAAATTCCAAGCTCCCATTCTCCAAGCTGGCAAACTCCCATTCGCAAAGCTGGAAAACTCCCATTCCCCAACTCCCAAACAGCCATTCCCCAACTCCCAAACTCCCATTCCTCAAGCTCGCAAGCTCCCATTCCCCAACTCCCAATCCCCAAGCTCGCAAACTCCCATTCCCCCAACTCCCACACTCCCATTCCCCAACTCTCAAACTCCCATTCCCCAACTCCCAAACTCCCATTCCCCAAGCTGGTAAACTCCCATTCACCAACTCCCAAACTCCCATTCCCCAAGCTCGCAAACTCCCATTCCCCAACTCCCACACTCCCATTCCCCAACACCCAAACTCCCATTCCCCAACTCCCAAACTCCCATTCCCCAAGCTCGCAAACTCCCATTCCCCAAGCTGGTAAACTCCCATTCCCCAACTCCCAAACTCCCATTCCCCAAGCTGGCAAACTCCCATTCTCCAACCCCCAAAGTCCCATTCTCCAACTCACAAACTCCCATTCCCCAACTCCCAAACTCCCATTCCCCAAGCTGGCAAGCTCCCATTCCCCAACCCCCAAAGTCCCATTCTCCAACTCCCAAACTCCCATTCCCCAACTCCCAAACTCCCATTCCCCAACTCACAAACTCCCATTCCCCAAGCTGGTAAACTCCCATTCCCCAACTCCCAAACTCCCATTCCCCAAGCTCGCAAACTCCCATTCCCCAAGCTGGTAAACTCCCATTCGCCAACTCCCAAACTCCCATTCCCCAAGCTGGCAAGCTCCCATTCCCCATGCAGCAAACTCCCATTCCCCAACCCCCAAACTCCCATTCTCCAACTTCCAAACTCCCATTCCCCAAGCTGGCAAACTCCCATTCCCCAAGCTGCAAACTCCCATTCCCCAACTCGCAAACTCCCTTTCCCCAAGCTGGCACACTCCCATTTCCCAACTCCCAAACTCCCATTCCCCAACTTCCAAGCTCCCATTCCCCAAGCTGGCAAACTCTCATTCCCCAAGCTGGAAAACTCCCATTCCCCAACTCGCAAACTCCCATTCCCCTACTCCCAAACTCCCATTCCCCAAATTCCAAGCTCCCATTCTCCAAGCTGGCAAACTCCCATTCGCCAAGCTGGAAAACTCCCATTCCCCAACTGCCAAACACCCATTCCCCAACTCCCAAACTCCCATTCCTCAAGCTCGCAAGCTCCCATTCCCCAACTCCCAATCCCCAAGCTCGCAAACTCCTATTCCCCCAACTCCCACACTCCCATTCCCCAACTCTCAAACTCCCATTCCCCAACTCCCAAACTCCCATTCCCCAAGCTGGTAAACTCCCATTCTCCAACTCCCAAACTCCCATTCCCCAAGCTCGCAAACTCCCATTCCCCAACTCCCACACTCCCATTCCCCAACACCCAAACTCCCATTCCCCAACTCCCAAACTCCCATTCCCCAAGCTCGCAAACTCCCATTCCCCAAGCTGGTAAACTCCCATTCCCCAACTCAAAACTCCCATTCCCCAAGCTGGCAAACTCCCATTCTCCAACCCCCAAAGTCCCATTCTCCAACTCACAAACTCCCATTCCCCAACTCCCAAACTCCCATTCCCCAAGCTGGCAAGCTCCCATTCCCCAACCCCCAAGGTCCCATTCTCCAACTCCCAAACTCCCATTCCCCAACTCCCAAACTCCCATTCCCCAACTCACAAACTCCCATTCCCCAACCCCCAAAGTCCCATTCCCCAACTCCCAAACTCCCATTCCCCAACCACCAAAGTCCCATTCCCCAACTCCCAAACTCCCATTCCCCCACCCCCAAAGTCCCATTCCCCAACTCCCAAATTCCCATTCCCCAACTCCCATTCCCCCATTCCCCAACTCCCAAACTCCCATTCCCCAACTCCCATTCCCCAAGCTGGCAAACTGCCATTCCCCAACTCCCAAACTCCCACTCCCCACCTCCCATTCCCCAAGCTGGCAAACTCCCAGTCCCCAACTCCCAAACTCCCATTCCCCAAGCTGGCAAACTCCCATTCCCCAACTCCCATTCCCCCATTCCCCAACTCCCAAACTCCCATTCCCCAACTCCCATTCCCCAAGCTGGCAAACTCCCATTCCCCAACTCCCAAACTCCCACTCCCCACCTCCCATTCCCCAAGCGGACAAACTCCCATTCCCCAAGCTGGCAAACTCCCTTTCCCCAACTCCCAAACTCCCATTCCCCTAGCTGGCAAACTCCCATTCCCCAAGCTGCAAACTCCCATTCCCCAACTCACAAACTCCCATTCCCCAAGCTGGCAAACTCCCATTTCCCAACTCCCAAACTCCCATTCCCCAACTTCCAAGCTCCCATTCCCCAAGCTGGCAAACTCCCATTCCCCAAGCTGGAAAACTCCCATTCCCCAACTCGCAAACCCCCATTCCCCTACTCCCAAACTCCCATTCCCCAAATTCAAAGCTCCCATTCTCCAAGCTGGAAACCTCCCATTCCTCAAGCTCGCAAGCTCCCATTCCCCAACTCCCAATCCCCAAGCTCGCAAACTCCCGTTCCCCAACTCCCACACTCCCATTCCCCAACTCTCAAACTCCCATTCCCCAACTCCGAAACTCCCATCCCCCAAGCTGGAAAACTCTCATTCCCCAAGCTGGCAAACTCCAATTCCCCAAGTTGGCTAACTCCCTTTCCCCAACTCCCATTCCCCAAGCTGGCAAACTCCCTTTCCCCAAGCTGGCAAACTCCCATTCCCCAACTCCCAAACTCCTATTCCCCAACTCCCAAACTCCCATTCCCAAACTCCTATTCCCCAACTCCCAAACCCCAAATCCCCAAGCTGGCAAACTCCCATTCCCCAACTCCCAAACTCCCATTCCCAAAGCTGGCAAACTCCCATTCCCCAAGCTGGAAAACTCCCATTCCCCAACTCCCAAACCCCAAGCTGGCAAACTCCCATTCCCCAACTCCCATTCCCCAAGCTCCCATTCCCCAACTCTCAAACTCCCATTCCCCAAATCTCAAACTCCCATTCCCCAACTCCCAAACTCCCATTCTCCAAGCTGGCAAACTCCCATTCCCCAAGCTGGCAAACTCCCATTCCCCAACTCCTAAACTCCCATTCCCCAAGCTGGCAAACTCCCTTTCCCCAAGCTGACAAACTCCCGTTCCCCAACTCCCAAACACACATTCCTCAACTCCCAAACTCCTATTCGCATAGCTGGCAAACCTCCATTCCCCAACTCCCATTCCCCAAGCTGGCAAAGTCCCATTCCCCAAGCTGGCAAACTCCCATTCCCCAACTCCCATTCCCCAAGCTGGCAAACTCCCATTCCCCAACTCCCAAACTGCCATTCCCCAAGCTGGCAAACTCCCATTCCCCAAGCTCGCAAACTCCCATTCCCCAAGATAGCAACCTCCCATTCTCCAACTCTCAAACTCCCATTCCCCAAGCTGGCAAACTCCCATTCCCCAACTCCCAAACTCCCATTCCCCAAGCTGGCAAACTCCCATTCCCCAACCCCCAAAGTCCCATTCTCCAACTCACAAACTGCCATTCCCCAACTCCCAAACTCCCATTCCCCAAGCTGGCAAGCTCCCATTCCCCAACCCCCAAAGTCCCATTCTCCAACTCCCAAACTCCCATTCCCCAACTCCCAAACTCCCATTCCCCAACTCCCAAACTCCCATTCCCCAACCGCCAAAGTCCCATTGCCCAACTCCCAAACTCCCATTCGCCCACCCCCAAAGTCCCATTCCCCAACTCCCAAATTCCCATTCCCCAACTCCCATTCCCCCATTCCCCAACTCCAAAACTCCCATTCCCCAACTCCCATTCCCCAAGCTGGCAAACTCCCATTCCCCAACTCCCAAACTCCCACTCCCAAACTCCCATTCCCCAAGCTGGCAAACTCCCATTCCCCAACTTCCAAACTCCCATTCCCCAACTCCCGAACTCCCATTCCCCAAGCTGACAAACACCCATTCCCCAAGCTGTCAAACTCCCATTCCCCAACTCCCAAACTCCCATTCCCCAAGATGGCAAGCTCCCATTCCCCAAGCTGCAAACTCACATTCCCCAACTCGCAAACTCCCATTCCCCAAGCTGGCAAATTCCCATTTCCCAACTCCCAAACTCCCATTACCCAACTTCCAAGCTCCCATTCCCCAAGCTGGCAAATTCCCATTCCCCAAGCTGGCAAACTCCCATTCCCCAACTCGCAAACTCCCTTTCCCCTACTCCCAAACTCCCATTCCCCAAATTCCAAGCTCCCATTCTCCAAGCTGGAAAACTCCCATTCCTCAAGCTCGCAAGCTCCCATTCCCCAACTCCCAACCCCCAAGCTCGCAAACTCCCATTCCCCAACTCCCACACTCCCATTCCCCAACTCTCAAACTCCCATTCCCCAACTCCCAAACTCCCATTCCCCAAGCTGGAAAACTCTCATTCCCCAAGCTGGCAAACTCCCATTCCCCAAGCTGGCAAACTCCCATTCCCCAAGCTTGCAAACTCCCATTCCCCAACTCCCAAACTCCCATTCCCCAACTCCCATTCCCCAAGCTGGCAAACTCCAATTCCCCAAGTTGGCAAACTCCCATTCCCCAACTCCCATTCCCCAAGCTGGCAAACTCCCTTTCCCCAACCTGGCAAACTCCCATTCCCCAACTCCCAAACTCCCATTCCCAAAGCTGGCAAACTCCCATTCCCCAAGCTGGAAAACTCCCATTCCCCAACTCCCAAACCCCTAGCTGGCAAACTCGCATTCCCCAACTCCCATTCCCCAAGCTCCCATTCCCCAAGCTCGCAAACTCCCATTCCCCAACTCCCATTCCCCAAGCTCCCATTCCCCAACTCTCAAACTCCCATTCCCCAACTCTCAAACTCCCATTCCCCAACTCCCAAACTCCCATTCTCCAAGCTGGCAAACTCCCATTCCCCAAGCTGGCAAACTCCCATTCCCCAACTCCTAAACTCCCATTCCCCAATCTGGCAAACTCCCTTTCCCCAAGCTGACAAACTCCCGTTCCCCAACTCCCAAACACACATTCCTCAACTCCCAAACTCCTATTCGCATAGCTGGCAAACCTCCATTCCCCAACTCCCATTCCCCAAGCTGGCAAAGTCCCATTCCCCAATATGGCAAACTCCCATTCCCCAACTCCCAAACTCCCATTCCTCAAGCTGGCAAACTCCCATTCCCCAAGCTGGCAAACTCCCATTCCCCAAGCTGGCAAACTCCCATTCCCCAACTCCTAAACTCCCATTCCGCAAGCTGGCAAACTCCCTTTCCCCAAGCTGGCAAACTCCCATTCCCCAACTCCCAAACTCACATTCCCCAACTCCCAAACTCCTATTCCCATAGCTGGCAAACTCCCATTCCCCAACTCCCAAACCCGAAGCTGGCAAACTCCCATTCCCCAACTCCCATTCCCCAACTCCCCATTCCCCAAGCTCCCATTCCCCAACTCTCAAACTCCCATTCCCCAAATCTCAAACTCCCATTCCCCAACTCCCAAACTCCCATTCTCCAAGCTGGCAAACTCCCATTCCCCAAACTGGCAAACTCCCATTCCCCAAGCTGGCAAACTCCCTTTCCCCAAGCTGACAAACTCCCGTTGCCCAACTCCCAAACACACATTCCTCAACTCCCAAACTCCTATTCGCATAGCTGGCAAACCTCCATTCCACAACTCCCATTCCCCAAGCTGGCAAAGTCCCATTCCCCAAGCTGGCAAACTCCCATTCCCCAACTCCCATTCCCCAAGCTGGCAAAGTCCCATTCCCCAAGATGGCAAACTCCCATTCCCCAACTCCCAAACTCCCATCCCCCAACTCCAAAACTCCCTTTCCCCAAGCTGGGAAACTCCCATTCCCCAAGCTGTCAAACTCCCATTCCCCAACTCTTAAACTCCCATTCCCCAACTCCAAAACTCCCTTTCCCCAAGCTGGCAAACTCCCATTCCCCAAGCTGGCAAACTCCCATTCCCCAACTCTTAAACTCCCATTCCAAAAGCTGGTAAACTCCCTTTCCCCAAGCTGGCAAACTCCCATTCCCCAACTCCCAAACTCACATTCCCCAAGCTGGCAAACTCCCATTCCCCAAGCTCGCAAACTCCCATTCCCCAAGATAGCAACCTCCCATTCTCCAACTCTCAAACTCCCATTCCCCAAGCTGGCAAACTCCCATTCCCCAACTCCCAAACTCCCATTCCCCAAGCTGGCAAACTCCCATTCCCCAACCCCCAAAGTCCCATTCTCCAACTCACAAACTCCCATTCCCCAACTCCCAAACTCCCATTCCCCAAGCTGGCAAGCTCCCATTCCCCAACCCCCAAAGTCCCATTCTCCAACTCCCAAACTCCCATTCCCCAACTCCCAAACTCCCATTCCCCAACTCCCAAACTCCCATTCCCCAACCGCCAAAGTCCCATTGCCCAACTCCCAAACTCCCATTCGCCCACCCCCAAAGTCCCATTCCCCAACTCCCAAATTCCCATTCCCCAACTCCCATTCCCCCATTCCCCAACTCCAAAACTCCCATTCCCCAACTCCCATTCCCCAAGCTGGCAAACTCCCATTCCCCAACTCCCAAACTCCCACTCCCAAACTCCCATTCCCCAAGCTGGCAAACTCCCATTCCCCAACTTCCAAACTCCCATTCCCCAACTCCCGAACTCCCATTCCCCAAGCTGACAAACTCCCATTCACCAAGCTGTCAAACTCCCATTCCCCAACTCCCAAACTCCCATTCCCCAAGATGGCAAGCTCCCATTCCCCAAGCTGCAAACTCACATTCCCCAACTCGCAAACTCCCATTCCCCAAGCTGGCAAATTCCCATTTCCCAACACCCAAACTCCCATTCCCCAACTTCCAAGCTCCCATTCCCCAAGCTGGCAAATTCCCATTCCCCAAGCTGGAAAACTCCCATTCCCCAACTCGCAAACTCCCGTTCCCCTACTCCCAAACTCCCATTCCCCAAATTCCAAGCTCCCATTCTCCAAGCTCAAAAACTCCAATTTCCCAAGTTGGCAAACTCCCATTCCCCAACTCCCATTCCCCAAGCTGGCAAACTCCCTTTCCCCAACCTGGCAAACTCCCATTCCCCAACTCCCAAACTCCCATTCCCAAAGCTGGCAAACTCCCATTCCCCAAGCTGGAAAACTCCCATTCCCCAACTCCCAAACCCCTAGCTGGCAAACTCCCATTCCCCAACTCCCATTCCCCAAGCTCCCATTCCCCAAGCTCGCAAACTCCCATTCCCCAACTCCCATTCCCCAAGCTCCCATTCCCCAACTCTCAAACTCCCATTCCCCAACTCTCAAACTCCCATTCCCCAACTCCCAAACTCCCATTCTCCAAGCTGGCAAACTCCCATTCCCCAAGCTGGCAAACTCCCATTCCCCAACTCCTAAACTCCCATTCCCCAATCTGGCAAACTCCCTTTCCCCAAGCTGACAAACTCCCGTTCCCCAACTCCCAAACACTCATTCCTCAACTCCCAAACTCCTATTCGCATAGCTGGCAAACCTCCATTCCCCAACTCCCATTCCCCAAGCTGGCAAAGTCCCATTCCCCAATATGGCAAACCCCCATTCCCCAACTCCCAAACTCCCATTCCTCAAGCTGGCAAACTCCCATTCCCCAAGCTGGCAAACTCCCATTCCCCAAGCTGGCAAACTCCCATTCCCCAACTCCTAAACTCCCATTCCGCAAGCTGGCAAACTCCCTTTCCCCAAGCTGGCAAACTCCCATTCCCCAACTCCCAAACTCACATTCCCCAACTCCCAAACTCCTATTCCCATAGCTGGCAAACTCCCATTCCCCAACTCCCATTCCCCAACTCCCATTCCCCAAGCTCCCATTCCCCAACTCTCAAACTCCCATTCCCCAAATCTCAAACTCCCATTCCCCAACTCCCAAACTCCCATTCTCCAAGCTGGCAAACTCCCATTCCCCAAGCTGGCAAACTCCCATTCCCCAAGCTGGCAAACTCCCTTTCCCCAAGCTGACAAACTCCCGTTCCCCAACTCCCAAACACACATTCCTCAACTCCCAAACTCCTATTCGCATAGCTGGCAAACCTCCATTCCCCAACTCCCATTCCCCAAGCTGGCAAAGTCCCATTCCCCAAGCTGGCAAACTCCCATTCCCCAACTCCCATTCCCCAAGCTGGCAAAGTCCCATTCCCCAAGATGGCAAACTCCCATTCCCCAACTCCCAAACTCCCATTCCCCAACTCCAAAACTCCCTTTCCCCAAGCTGGCAAACTCCCATTCCCCAAGCTGGCAAACTCCCATTCCCCAACTCTTAAACTCCCATTCCAAAAGCTGGCAAACTCCCTTTCCCCAAGCTGGCAAACTCCCATTCCCCAACTCCCAAACTCCCATTCCCCAAGCTGGCAAACTCCCATTCCCCAAGCTCGCAAACTCCCATTCCCCAAGATAGCAACCTCCCATTCTCCAACTCTCAAACTCCCATTCCCCATGCTGGCAAACTCCCATTCCCCAACTCCCAAACTCCCATTCCCCAAGCTGGCAAACTCCCATTCCCCAACCCCCAAAGTCCCATTCTCCAACTCACAAACTCCCATTCCCCAACTCGCAAACTCCCATTCCCCAAGCTGGCAAGCTCCCATTCCCCAACCCCCAAAGTCCCATTCTCCAACTCCCAAAGTCCCATTCCCCAACTCCCAAACTCCCATTCCCCAACTCCCAAACTCCCATTCCCCAACCGCCAAAGTCCCATTGCCCAACTCCCAAACTCCCATTCGCCCACCCCCAAAGTCCCATTCCCCAACTCCCAAATTCCCATTCCTCAACTCCCATTCCCCCATTCCCCAACTCCAAAACTCCCATTCCCCAACTCCCATTCCCCAAGCTGGCAAACTCCCATTCCCCAACTCCCAAACTCCCACTCCCAAACTCCCATTCCCCAAGCTGGCAAACTCCCATTCCCCAACTTCCAAACTCCCATTCCCCAACTCCCGAACTCGTTTTCCCCAAGCTGACAAACTCCCATTCCCCAAGCTGTCAAACTCCCATTCCCCAACTCCCAAACTCCCATTCCCCAAGATGGCAAGCTCCCATTCCCCAAGCTGCAAACTCACTTTCCCCAACTCGCAAACTCCCATTCCCCAAGCTGGCAAATTCCCATTTCCCAACTCCCAAACTCCCATTCCCCAACTTCCAAGCTCCCATTCCCCAAGCTGGCAAATTCCCATTCCCCAAGCTGGAAAACTCCCTTTCCCCAACTCGCAAACTCCCTTTCCCCTACTCCCAAACTCCCATTCCCCAAATTCCAAGCTCCCATTCTCCAAGCTGGAAAACTCCCATTCCTCAAGCTCGCAAGCTCCCATTCCCCAACTCCCAACCCCCAAGCTCGCAAACTCCCATTCCCCAACTCCCACACTCCCATTCCCCAACTCTCAAACTCCCATTCCCCAACTCCCAAACTCCCATTCCCCAAGCTGGAAAACTCTCATTCCCCAAGCTGGCAAACTCCCATTCCCCAAGCTGGCAAACTCCCATTCCCCAAGCTTGCAAACTCCCATTCCCCAACTCCCAAACTCCCATTCCCCAACTCCCATTCCCCAAGCTGGCAAACTCCAATTCCCCAAGTTGGCAAACTCCCATTCCCCAACTCCCATTCCCCAAGCTGGCAAACTCCCTTTCCCCAAGCTGTCAAACTCCCATTCCCCAACTCCCAAACTCCCATTCCCAAAGCTGGCAAACTCCCATTCCCCAAGCTGGAAAACTCCCATTCCCCAACTCCCAAACCCCTAACTGGCAAACTCCCATTCCCCAACTCCCATTCCCCAAGCTCCCATTCCCCAAGCTCGCAAACTCCCATTCCCCAACTCCCATTCCCCAAGCTCCCATTCCCCAACTCTCAAACTCCCATTCCCCAACTCTCAAACTCCCATTCCCCAACTCCCAAACTCCCATTCTCCAAGCTGGCAAACTCCCATTCCCCAAGCAGGCAAACTCCCATTCCCCAACTCCTAAACTCCCATTCCCCAATCTGGCAAACTCCCTTTCCCCAAGCTGACAAACTCCCGTTCCCCAACTCCCAAACACACATTCCTCAACTCCCAAACTCCTATTCGCATAGCTGGCAAACCTCCATTCCCCAACTCCCATTCCCCAAGCTGGCAAAGTCCCATTCCCCAATATGGCAAACTCCAATTCCCCAACTCCCAAACTCCCATTCCTCAAGCTGGCAAACTCCCTTTCCCCAAGCTGGCAAACTCCCATTCCCCAACTCCCAAACTCCCTTTCCCCAAGCTGGCAAACTCCCATTCCCCAAGCTCGCAAACTCCCATTCCCCAAGATAGCAACCTCCCATTCTCCAACTCTCAAACTCCCATTCCCCAAGCTGGCAAACACCCATTCCCCAACTCCCAAACTCCCATTCCCCAAGCTGGCAAACTCCCATTCCCCAACCCCCAAAGTCCCATTCTCCAACTCACAAACTCCCATTCCCCAACTCCCAAACTCCCATTCCCCAAGCTGGCAAGCTCCCATTCCCCAACCCCCAAAGTCCCATTCTCCAACTCCCAAACTCCCATTCTCCAACTCCCAAACTCCCATTCCCCAACTCCCATTCCCCCATTCCCCAACTCCAAAACTCCCATTCCCCAACTCCCATTCCCCAAGCTGGCAAACTCCCATTCCCCAACTCCCAAACCCACTCCCAAACTCCCATTCCCCAAGCTGGCAAACTCCCATTCCCCAACTTCCAAACTCCCATTCCCCAACTCCCGAACTCCCATTCCCCAAGCTGACAAACTCCCATTCCCCAAGCTGTCAAACTCCCATTCCCCAACTCCCAAACTCCCATTCCCCAAGATGGCAAGCTCCCTTTCCCCAAGCTGCAAACTCACATTCCCCAACTCGCAAACTCCCATTCCCCAAGCTGGCAAATTCCCATTTCCCAACTCCCAAACTCCCATTCCCCAACTTCCAAGCTCCCATTCCCCAAGCTGGCAAATTCCCATTCCCCAAGCTGGAAAACTCCCATTCCCCAACTCGCAAACTCCCTTTCCCCTACTCCCAAACTCCCATTCCCCAAATTCCAAGCTCCCATTCTCCAAGCTGGAAAACTCCCATTCCTCAAGCTCGCAAGCTCCCATTCCCCAACTCCCAACCCCCAAGCTCGCAAACTCCCATTCCCCAACTCCCACACTCCCATTCCCCAACTCTCAAACTCCCATTCCCCAACTCCCAAACTCCCATTCCCCAAGCTGGAAAACTCTCATTCCCCAAGCTGGCAAACTCCCATTCCCCAAGCTGGCAAACTCCCATTCCCCAAGCTTGCAAACTCCCATTCCCTAACTCCCAAACTCCCATTCCCCAACTCCCATTCCCCAAGCTGGCAAACTCCAATTCCCCAAGTTGGCAAACTCCCATTCCCCAACTCCCATTCCCCAAGCTGGCAAACTCCCTTTCCCCAAGGTGGCAAACTCCCATTCCCCAACTCCCAAACTCCCATTCCCAAAGCTGGCAAACTCCCATTCCCCAAGCTGGAAAACTCCCATTCCCCAACTCCCATTCCCCAAGCTCCCATTCCCCAAGCTCGCAAACTCCCATTCCCCAACTCCCATTCCCCAAGCTCCCATTCCCCAACTCTCAAACTCCCATTCCCCAACTCTCAAACTCCCATTCCCCAACTCCCAAACTCCCATTCTCCAAGCTGGCAAACTCCCATTCCCCAAGCTGGCAAACTCCCATTCCCCAACTCCTAAACTCCCATTCCCCAATCTGGCAAACTCCCTTTCCCCAAGCTGACAAACTCCCGTTCCCCAACTCCCAAACACACATTCCTCAACTCCCAAACTCCTATTCGCATAGCTGGCAAACCTCCATTCCCCAACTCCCATTCCCCAAGCTGGCAAAGTCCCATTCCCCAATATGGCAAACTCCCATTCCCCAACTCCCAAACTCCCATTCCTCAAGCTGGCAAACTCCCATTCCCCAAGCTGGCAAACTCCCATTCCCCAACTCCTAAACTCCCATTCCGCAAGCTGGCAAACTCCCTTTCCCCAAGCTGGCAAACTCCCATTCCCCAACTCCCAAACTCACATTCCCCAACTCCCAAACTCCTATTCCCATAGCTGGCAAACCCCCATTCCCCAACTCCCATTCCCCAAGCTGGCAAAGTCCCATTCCCCAAGCTGGCAAACTCCCATTCCCCAACTCCCATTCCCCAAGCTGGCAAAGTCCCATTCCCCAAGATGGCAGACTCCCATTCCCCAACTCCCAAACTCCCACTCCCCAACTCCCAAACTCCCTTTCCCCAACTCCCAAACTCCCTTTCCCCAAGCTGGCAAACTCCCATTCCCCAAGCTGGCAAACTCCCATTCCCCAACTCTTAAACTCCCATTCCAAAAGCTGGCAAACTCCCTTTCCCCAAGCTGGCAAACTCCCATTCCCCAACTCCCAAACTCCCATTCCCCAACTCCCAAACTCCTATTCCCCAACTCCCATTCCCCAAGCTGGCAAACCCCCATTCCCCAAGCTGGCAAACTCCCAAACTCCCATTCCCCAAGCTGGCAAACTCCCATTCCATTCCCCAAGATGGCAACCTCCCATTCTCCAACTCTCAAACTCCAGTTCCCCAAGCTGGCAAACTCCCATTCCCCAACTCTCAAACACCCATTCCCCAAGCTGGCAAACTCCCATTCCCCAAGATGGCAACCTCCCATTCTCCAACTCTCAAACTCCCATTCCCCAAGCTGGCAAACTCCCATTCCCCAACTCCCGAACTCCCATTCCCCAACTCTCAAACACCCATTCCCCAAGCTGGCAAATTCCCATTCCCCAAGCTGGAAAACTCCCATTCCCCAACTCGCAAACTCCCTTTCCCCTACTCCCAAACTCCCATTCCCCAAATTCCAAGCTCCCATTCTCCAAGCTGGAAAACTCCCATTCCTCAAGCTCGCAAGCTCCCATTCCCCAACTCCCAACCCCCAAGCTCGCAAACTCCCATTCCCCAACTCCCACACTCCCATTCCCCAACTCTCAAACTCCCATTCCCCAACTCCCAAACTCCCATTCCCCAAGCTGGAAAACTCTCATTCCCCAAGCTGGCAAACTCCCATTCCCCAAGCTGGCAAACTCCCATTCCCCAAGCTTGCAAACTCCCATTCCCCAACTCCCAAACTCCCATTCCCCAACTCCCATTCCCCAAGCTGGCAAACTCCAATTCCCCAAGTTGGCAAACTCCCATTCCCCAACTCCCATTCCCCAAGCTGGCAAACTCCCTTTCCCCAAGCTGTCAAACTCCCATTCCCCAACTCCCAAACTCCCATTCCCAAAGCTGGCAAACTCCCATTCCCCAAGCTGGAAAACTCCCATTCCCCAACTCCCAAACCCCTAACTGGCAAACTCCCATTCCCCAACTCCCATTCCCCAAGCTCCCATTCCCCAAGCTCGCAAACTCCCATTCCCCAACTCCCATTCCCCAAGCTCCCATTCCCCAACTCTCAAACTCCCATTCCCCAACTCTCAAACTCCCATTCCCCAACTCCCAAACTCCCATTCTCCAAGCTGGCAAACTCCCATTCCCCAAGCTGGCAAACTCCCATTCCCCAACTCCTAAACTCCCATTCCCCAATCTGGCAAACTCCCTTTCCCCAAGCTGACAAACTCCCGTTCCCCAACTCCCAAACACACATTCCTCAACTCCCAAACTCCTATTCGCATAGCTGGCAAACCTCCATTCCCCAACTCCCATTCCCCAAGCTGGCAAAGTCCCATTCCCCAATATGGCAAACTCCAATTCCCCAACTCCCAAACTCCCATTCCTCAAGCTGGCAAACTCCCTTTCCCCAAGCTGGCAAACTCCCATTCCCCAACTCCCAAACTCCCTTTCCCCAAGCTGGCAAACTCCCATTCCCCAAGCTCGCAAACTCCCATTCCCCAAGATAGCAACCTCCCATTCTCCAACTCTCAAACTCCCATTCCCCAAGCTGGCAAACACCCATTCCCCAACTCCCAAACTCCCATTCCCCAAGCTGGCAAACTCCCATTCCCCAACCCCCAAAGTCCCATTCTCCAACTCACAAACTCCCATTCCCCAACTCCCAAACTCCCATTCCCCAAGCTGGCAAGCTCCCATTCCCCAACCCCCAAAGTCCCATTCTCCAACTCCCAAACTCCCATTCCCCAACTCCCAAACTCCCATTCCCCAACTCCCAAACTCCCATTCCCCAACCGCCAAAGTCCCATTGCCCAACTCCCAAACTCCCATTCGCCCACCCCCAAAGTCCCATTCCCCAACTCCCAAATTCCCATTCCCCAACTCCCATTCCCCCATTCCCCAACTCCAAAACTCCCATTCCCCAACTCCCATTCCCCAAGCTGGCAAACTCCCATTCCCCAACTCCCAAACCCACTCCCAAACTCCCATTCCCCAAGCTGGCAAACTCCCATTCCCCAACTTCCAAACTCCCATTCCCCAACTCCCGAACTCCCATTCCCCAAGCTGACAAACTCCCATTCCCCAAGCTGTCAAACTCCCATTCCCCAACTCCCAAACTCCCATTCCCCAAGATGGCAAGCTCCCTTTCCCCAAGCTGCAAACTCACATTCCCCAACTCGCAAACTCCCATTCTCCAAGCTGGCAAATTCCCATTTCCCAACTCCCAAACTCCCATTCCCCAACTTCCAAGCTCCCATTCCCCAAGCTGGCAAATTCCCATTCCCCAAGCTGGAAAACTCCCATTCCCCAACTCGCAAACTCCCTTTCCCCTACTCCCAAACTCCCATTCCCCAAATTCCAAGCTCCCATTCTCCAAGCTGGAAAACTCCCATTCCTCAAGCTCGCAAGCTCCCATTCCCCAACTCCCAACCCCCAAGCTCGCAAACTCCCATTCCCCAACTCCCACACTCCCATTCCCCAACTCTCAAACTCCCATTCCCCAACTCCCAAACTCCCATTCCCCAAGCTGGAAAACTCTCATTCCCCAAGCTGGCAAACTCCCATTCCCCAAGCTGGCAAACTCCCATTCCCCAAGCTTGCAAACTCCATTCCCTAACTCCCAAACTCCCATTCCCCAACTCCCATTCCCCAAGCTGGCAAACTCCAATTCCCCAAGTTGGCAAACTCCCATTCCCCAACTCCCATTCCCCAAGCTGGCAAACTCCCTTTCCCCAAGGTGGCAAACTCCCATTCCCCAACTCCCAAACTCCCATTCCCAAAGCTGGCAAACTCCCATTCCCAAGCTGGAAAACTCCCATTCCCCAACTCCCAAACCCCTAGCTGGCAAACTCCCATTCCCCAACTCCCATTCCCCAAGCTCCCATTCCCCAAGCTCGCAAACTCCCATTCCCCAACTCCCATTCCCCAAGCTCCCATTCCCCAACTCTCAAACTCCCATTCCCCAACTCTCAAACTCCCATTCCCCAACTCCCAAACTCCCATTCTCCAAGCTGGCAAACTCCCATTCCCCAAGCTGGCAAACTCCCATTCCCCAACTCCTAAACTCCCATTCCCCAATCTGGCAAACTCCCTTTCCCCAAGCTGACAAACTCCCGTTCCCCAACTCCCAAACACACATTCCTCAACTCCCAAACTCCTATTCGCATAGCTGGCAAACCTCCATTCCCCAACTCCCATTCCCCAAGCTGGCAAAGTCCCATTCCCCAATATGGCAAACTCCCATTCCCCAACTCCCAAACTCCCATTCCTCAAGCTGGCAAACTCCCATTCCCCAAGCTGGCAAACTCCCATTCCCCAACTCCTAAACTCCCATTCCGCAAGCTGGCAAACTCCCTTTCCCCAAGCTGGCAAACTCCCATTCCCCAACTCCCAAACTCACATTCCCCAACTCCCAAACTCCTATTCCCATAGCTGGCAAACCCCCATTCCCCAACTCCCATTCCCCAAGCTGGCAAAGTCCCATTCCCCAAGCTGGCAAACTCCCATTCCCCAACTCCCATTCCCCAAGCTGGCAAAGTCCCATTCCCCAAGATGGCAAACTCCCATTCCCCAACTCCCAAACTCCCACTCCCCAACTCCCAAACTCCCTTTCCCCAACTCCCAAACTCCCTTTCCCCAAGCTGGCAAACTCCCATTCCCCAAGCTGGCAAACTCCCATTCCCCAACTCTTAAACTCCCATTCCAAAAGCTGGCAAACTCCTTTCCCCAAGCTGGCAAACTCCCATTCCCCAACTCC